>OZ024761.1:31242576-31250076 GCA_964016885.1 Eledone cirrhosa
GATAATAATAATAATAATAATAATAATAAACGAAAGATATATACTTTATATCATCACTATTTATTTCATTAATATATATTTCGAAGATGTAAAGTTTTATGTATGACATAAACCAGAGCAGGTCCCCTTCAGAAAAAGTACATATGAGATGTATAATTTTTTCACGATATGCTGGTAGACAAACCAAGTATACATATATATATATTGTTATACTTTGGGAGGGTCATGTTGCTAATAAGAAACACACGCACCAGTTGCTTTCACTTCAATTTATTATAATAAATTTATAAATTTAGGAATTTATAAATTTCCGGTTGGTTGGTTGGTTCCACAACCAGATGATTGTTCATATATTGTCAAAGTTCTTTCGTCACACATTCTGTGATCTCTTTAGTGACTGGGGATTCTTTTCTTTGTTTTTGTGCCTCTCCTTTGTTCTGTCCTACGCCATCTTGTTTTTGTGTGAAAGCAACTGGTGCGTGTGTTTCTTATTGGCACCATGAACCCCCCAAAATATAACAATATCGGTTTCAACACACGTTTTCAGATAAAGAATCTTGCTAAACAAATTCAGAAACGATATATATATATATATATAAGTCCATATATATATATATATATATATATATATATATATATATATAGTGACAATAGGAAGTCAGAATTGCAGCTTGTTATGAAGCTTTATTGCATATTCCAACTGTTTCGATAGCTATCAGCTCGGGTTTGATCGGGCGATCGAATCGCCACTCTTAATCGACACCTCCTCAGATATACGAGTTTATATGGGTGGTCCCATCCAAACTGTTGACAGATGTCCCGTGTTTGTTTTATATACATGTTATTGGGTTCAGGCATATATATATACAGATTCGGGATCCGACGGGTGAGGTTTTCCTGTTTCCACATCTAGTTCGCGACTCTTTATAATATAGCTATACTCTACTGCATCAAATATTGAGTACACTATTGAGTAATGGTCTTACTATTTCTGAACTGGTTCTATCCTTATTTATACTGTATATATATATATATATATATATATATATATATAAAAGAATAGAGGTGTAACACACGAGCTATGATATATTGGTAAAAGGAAAAGAAAATGCTGACAGTGAACAATAGTTTAATTAGGAATAAGTAAAAATTAGTAATAGTATTGATTAGTATTCAGTTTTGGTTTTAAGTTTTTACCGGTTGCGCATTTCTAATGCTTTTCAAAAATAATTTTGAGATAGAGCGCCCGTGATGTTTCCTCTAATCTGATTAGTTTTGGAAATTCTACCTGTTTTATGTAAAAAAAAAGTGGCTCCAGATGTATGAAAAAAAAGTGGCTCCAGATGTATGAAAACCTTTTTTTTACATAAAACAGGTAGAATTTCCAAAATTAATCAGATTAGAGCAAACATCACGGGCGCTCTATCTCAAAATTATTTTTGAAAAGCATTAGAAATGCGCAACCGGTAAAAACTTAAAACTAAAACTGAATACTAACCAATACTATTACTAATTTTTACTTATTCCTAATTAAACTATTTTTCACTGGGAACAATTTGTCAGCATTTTCTTTTCCTTTTACCAATATATATATATATATATATACATAGACTCACTTGAAAATATTTACCATTTTATATTTTATGATGCATCATACGCTATATTATACTATATACAATGTACCATACTGTACTATATTATATTACATTATATTATATTATTATATTTTATTACCTTATTATAATTTTCATCTTTTAATATACTATCATTCCTAGTTATGACCATTACTTTACCTATCTATATTTATCCTGGTTATTTCTGTATATTTTATATTTACTTATTTATATTCACCTAAAAATTCCATACAACACAACTCAACATTTAATTTTTACATTTCTTTTTAAACTTCACTCCACCATCTACATTCCAATATCAATATAACAATTCCTTTTTCTTCATAGATTCTTTATAGTAATTCTATTTTTAACACCATTCAACCATTCCTTTCAAAGGGTGATGACCTCAACTAAAGTGAGTTATTTTTCATCTTAACATCATATGGCACAACACCATTTGATTGGTTTGTTCTTCAGCTACCTCCAAATAAGGTCATAGAACTCAATTTACTATTGATCTTGAATAAAATTTTCATTGCTTTTGACAACGGCTGATGATATACATGTAGGTAAATATATTCCTTATTTGATATTTTGTAACTAACCCTACATAGATCTATAACGAAATATGCATACGATGTATTATTATCACCTAGAAACGATCGTTAAGCAGTGAAGTATATTTCTAATGACTTGAATTTTTATTTCATTGTTTTAACTTATATCATGACTCTGTTTTCCTTTTGATATTTTATTGTTTACCGGGATTTATTTTAACCTACAACATTTTCAACATATGGATTACATCGAGTTCTTCATGCAGACTAGACCCCACAACCAACTAACTGTGGATATTTCTGTGTATATATATATATATATATATATATAGGAACAAGTAAGACCCCGACGGCTGAGCTCAAGCCGTTTCGACGGCTAATTCTGGACTGAATTAGCCGTCGAAACGGCTTGAGCTCAGCCGTCGGGGTCTTACTTGTTCCTATTACCCACTCTACTACCCTAAGTATTGAGTACTTTGGTGCGTTATGGTCCACCTGGTTCCTTACCACATTTCCTTCGTTATATATATATATATATATATATATATATATAATTATTTAGGTTTAATAAGTTGGTCATCAATGACCAACGAAACGTACGTATTTGGTATGAAACCGTTGTCGTAACTGACCTGAATAATTTTATTCAACTCACCTTAGGACTTGAGTTGCTCTACACCTTGGACTTTTTACTTACCTACTACTACTACTACTACTACTACTACTACTACTACTATATATATATATATATATATATATATATATATATATATATATATATATATATATATATATATATATATATATAAAGAAACAATATGGCGACGAAGCAAAGTTGAAGAAATCGGTTAACGTCTATTCCTATAACATAATAGATGGCGAAAGTCACGTGACGTGAGCAGTGATGTATGATGTGGTTGCATCCTGTAGTGAAAATACAACCAAAATAACACACACACACACACATATATATATATATATATATATATATATATATATATGTATACACATACACAAACCTAACAAAACGCACACACAGCAACACAAAAATATACATAAAAACACACATAAAACACATAAAAACACAGCAAAAACACACACAAAAACAACAAAAACAACACACATACAAACACACACACAAAACAACAGACATACAAAAAAAACACACACACAACAACAACAACACAAAAAGCACACACACACACACACACACAAATATATATCTAAAATATAACGGTTTGAATAGTATTACATATGAAGAGCCCCAACAAAACCGTCAGTCATAATTGATTTATTACCAAACATCGGTCAGGGACGTAGCTACGTGCAATACTTATGGCGGTCGGTGGCCATTTTGTTTTTTTTATTTATTTTTATTTTTAATTTTTTGATTGTTTTCTGTCTTTTATCTTTATTGTTTATTTTATATTTTATTTTTTTATTTTTTAATTTATTGGTTGTCATAAACGGACTTCTTAAAAACAGCTTAAATACCTAGTTTCTATTTCTTAGACAAGCTTTGACCTGAATCCTGCTATTAACTCTGTCCTTACTGTTTTACTTACCTCCCCTCCTCACCTTCCCACCCTCCCTCTCACTCTATATCTATCTATCTATCTATCTATCTATCTATCTATCTATCTATCTACAGAGTGTCCCAAAAAATGTATAGAATGCTGTTTAAGTGTGTATACATTCTTTTGGGATACCCTATATATATATATCTCTCTCTATATATATAGTGGTGGAACACTGGACGGTAATATCCGTAGTGGTAGAGCACTCAGTCCAAGGGACGAGTTAGGTAGAAGTGGTTACACAACAGTTAGTTCACCATACCGAGAACAATTGTTTCACCTTAGCGGATCCTCAGCTTCTATATATATATATATATATATATATATATGAAAATAGTCAGGACCCCGACGGTTGAGCTCCGGCCGTTTCGACAACTAGATCCGAACTCCACCTAGTATCTTACCACACCTTCTTTGTTATATATATATATATATATATATATATATCACGAGCTACTGTTGTTGTTATTGATATTGCTGTAGTTGTTATTGTGGTCGTTATATATAATATATATACTAATGATAAATATTTGTTCTAAGGGTTTATATATATATGTATATATATATATTAATTTAAAATATTAACAAAATAGATATTCTTGTGATCAATTATATTTTATTATACATATTTCAGAGGTACTGAGTTAAGTTCAACAGTACGTCCTCATCAGATAAAATAAAATGATGCATGACATACCCTGACATAGTAGATGGTTAAGATTCAGTCATGGTAGTATATAAATATATATATATATATGGTAGTATATATATATATATATATATATATATATATATGTTTATATATATATTTATATATATATTTATATATATATAAGTATATATATAAATATATATATATATATATTTATATATATATATATATATGTGTGTGTAGTATGTAGGGTTCCGAGTTGTGTCGGGAAGGGTAACCACAGTTAAGGGAGGTACTCAATACGTTGCTAGAGTATAGGCATCTTTATTATATATAAAAATGACTTAGAACTGTAGAACTGTTTCATTCGTATGGAATCATCAGAACATTCTGAAGAGCCAGTAATTACGGAGTCGAACTTTATCGTTACATAAACATTATATAATCGTCAATTGTTTTGAGCCGTGTTACAAGCGAAGCACGTGTAATGAATAAAATATGTGGGGAGCAAGAAATACGTAATAAAAAAAAGCAAAACTATCGAAAATAGGGAGTACCTATTAAAAAAGAAAGACCTGGTGGTGATGAGGTGTGTGGTGGGGGTTGGTGACACTAACTCCTTGATACTTGGCACTTTAGAATATGCCTTTCCCAAATGCAATTCGGTTCCATGCTAGCCTTTAGCAGTGAATTGATTTACAATATATATATATATATATATATATATATATATATATATATATATATATATATATATATATATATATATATATATATATATATATATTGTGTGTGTGTGTGTGTGTGAATATATATATATATATATAATACGTATTTGCAGTGAAATTGAAACTGTCAAATTTTTCTTTTTCCTATTGTCGTCGTCGTCGTCGTCGTTGATGTTGTTGTTGTTGTTGTTCCGATCGTAAATCAGATTTCTAGACAATTACCTAACATTTTCCCCCTGTTCGAACAACGTGACCGACGTAAACAACAAATACTGTTACTACTACTACTACTAATGTTGCTGCGAGAACAACTACGATATCACCCCCCCCCTCTCTCTCTCTCTCTCTCTCTCTCTCTCTCTATATATATATATATATATATATATATATATAATGTGTGTGTTTGTGTGTTAGAGAGGGGGGCGCTTACAATCATGAGGTCGTGAGTTCTATTCTCGGACCGGGATTTGCGTTGAGCTCTTGAGGAAGACACTTTATTTTACGTTGCTAGAAATGAGTTGCGATGTCACTGGTGTCAAGCTGTATCGGCCATTGCCTTTCCCTTAGACATCATCGGTGGTGTGGAGAGGGGAGACTGGTATGTATAGGTGACTGCTGGTCTTCCACAAACAAACCTTGCCCAGACTTGTGTCACGTAGGGAACTTCCTAGAAGCAAATCCCATTGTCATTCGTGACCAAAGGGGGCATATATATATATATATATATATATATATATATATATATATATATATATATTGAAGAAACAGGGGGCTGTGTGGTTGCTGGATAAAGTGTATTTAGAAATAAGAGGAAAGCACGAACGGGGGATTTTTCCCATCATCAGTTGTCTGCTGGAGATCACGCACATTTCTACGTATGTATATATATATATATATATATATATATATATATATATATATATATAGTAATTGTTTCTACTTTAAGCACAAGCCAGCAATTACTGGTACTTTATTTTATCTACCCCGTAAGGATGAAAGGCAAAGTCAACCTCGGCGGGATTTGAACTCAGATCGTAAAGTGACGTAACTATGCTGGAAAGCATGGCGTCCGACCCTCTACCGATACTGCCAATCCACCGCCCTTATATATATATATATAGTAATAATAATAAATTAGAAGCCTAAAATCCAAAGAGGGCTCGATAAGGATAAATATATATCAAATATATAAGAACCGTAGAGCAAATATTTATTAAAATAACAGATTAAAGTTTAAGCAAAGAATCGCTGCTTTCACCCTTAATGGGATCTTCTGAAACTAAAAAAGTCAATCTGTGCACGCAGAAGTAAATATTTCAAAAAACGTTGCAACCGAAGAAAGACAGCAAGACGATACTTTGGTTCGTGGGAACGTTCCCTGGCAAAGAACGGGAAAAAAACGAAGATAATACATCATTATTTGGAGCGTGAAAAACAATTACACGCAAAGACAAAACCACGTTTATGGTATAAAAGAAGTTGTAGACTAATATTCTCTTAGGTGGTTCATGGAGACGTTCTCTGGCAATGAACGGAAAAACGTCATATATATATATATATAACGAAGGAAATGTGGTAAGGAACCAGGTGGACCATAACGCACCAAAGTACTCAATACTTAGGGTAGTAGAGTGGGTAATAGGAACGAGTAGGACACCGACGGCTGAGCTCAAGCCGTTTCGACGGCTAATTCTGGACCAAACCGTCCAGAATTAGCCGTCGAAACGGCTTGAGCTCAGCCGTCGGGGTCCTACTCGTTCCTATATATATATATATATATATATATATATATATATATATATATATGAAAGCGAGTGGCTTAGTGGTTAGCGTCATTGGCCATCTAGCGCAAGGTGGCGAGTATTACTACAATCTGTCAATGTTTTATCATGCTTCTGGTTTGCCAGCACTGTGGTCAAGTCTGCCTGAGCAAAGCTGGTTTGATTAGACATGAACAAAGTCATATCAGTAGACCTCATGTAGATTATGATCTGAAAAGGTTAAGGAATGTGGCAAAGAATGTGCAAGCATGGGAGATCTTAAAAGGCATATGAGCCAGAATCAAGCAGTGGAATGTCCCAGAGGAGCCTACAGTTGCCATGTGTGTGCCAGATGGTGCAAGATTTTGGCTGGTTTAAAGAGCCACATTCGTGCCTCACATCTTTGAGCATTTTATCGGGCGATAGCAATGCTTGAACACGAGTTTGCAGCCATCATGTATGTATGTATCTCTCTCTCTGT
Source organism: Eledone cirrhosa (assembly GCA_964016885.1). Lineage (NCBI taxonomy): Eukaryota > Metazoa > Mollusca > Cephalopoda > Octopoda > Eledonidae > Eledone > Eledone cirrhosa. The sequence continues at coordinate 31,249,948 of OZ024761.1, forward strand.
ATATGTGAGTATGTATGCGGGCAATTGTGTATTTGCATGTAAATGTGTATATATATCTATGTATACATATATATATGTATTCATATATTTACATACATAAATATATCCATAAATATATATACAAATATT
>OZ024761.1:31255076-31257576 GCA_964016885.1 Eledone cirrhosa
AGAGAGGGAGAGAGAGACTGAGAGAGAGGGAGTGTGTGTGTATGTGTGTGTGTTAGTGTGTGTGTGTGAGAGAGAGAGAGAGAGTGTGTGTGTGTATAGGTGTGTGTGTGTGTGTGTGTGTGTGTGTGTGTATGTGTGTGTGTGTGTGAGAGAGAAAGAAAGGGTGTATGTGTAACACACGAAATGTGAACAATGTCTCTGCTAGGTGGCAGTAAAAGAGTCGCCTATAAATAGGGATACTGAGGTCTTCATGAATGAGTCTGTTGTGTAAATTGTTTGTTTATGGAGTTGTTGAGAGGAGGTCAAGCGTGGGAGGGAAAGACTTCACACACACTATATATATATGTTATATGTGTGTATATATGTATATATATATATACACACTATATATATATATATATGTGTGTGTATATATGTATATATATATATATATATACACTCATCATGACGAACAACATATTATGACACTGTTCATACATTATGATAAACAAAACTATATATATATATATATATATATATATATATGCGGGTTAATATATATATATATATATGTATATATATATATATGCGGGTTTTTATATATATATATATGTATATATATATATATGAATTTATATATATGTTTTATTTATATATGTATATATGTATATGTATTTATATATATACATATAATATATATATTGTTTCTACATTTGGCACAAGGCCAGCAATTACCCAGTACATTACTGGTACTTTATTTTATCGACCCCGTAAGGATGAAAGGCAAAGTTAACCTCGGCGGGATTTGAACTCAGACTGTAAAGGGACGTAACTATGCTAGAAAGCATGGCGTCCAACCCTCTACCGATACTACTATGTATATATGTATTTATATATATAAATATGTATATATGTATATATATATATATATATATATATATATATATATATATATATATATATATATATATATATATATATATATATATATATATATATATATATATATATATATATATATATATATATACATATATATATCACAATGAGGCACACTACTTATACACGCATACTGCACACACACACATACATACATATCTAATCAACAACATATGACAATATTACATTGATACATCTCAATATATATATATATATAAATTGATTGTTTCTACTTTAGGCACAAGGCCAGCAATATATATATATATATATATAAATTGATGAGCAGAACAAACAAACATTAAACAATCCTTTAAATAAATTAAAAAATGATTTAAATATCTACCTGTTCATAATGCTATTACCGGCGGTTTCCATTTACAAAAGATTAGAAATTCAGAGAATTTCCAGCAGACCGTGGGACTTAAGTCCTATAGAATGGAAATAGCTATCTGATGAAATTTACTTTCCGCTGGAAATTCTCTGAATTGCTAATCTTTTGTAAATGGAAACCGCCGGTAATAGAATTATGAACAGGTAGATATTTAAATAATTTTTTAATTTATTTAAAGGATTGTTTAATGTTTGTTTGTTCTGCTCATCAATTTTTATAATTCTGGTATCTCGAATTAGTACCATAGAACAACAATTATATTATAGACACCCTATATATCTCTATGGGTACTTAGTACTAAGTGAGATATTTACCTCATTTATATATATATATATATATATATATATATATATATATATATATATATATATATATATATATATATATATATATATATATACTGTATGTTTAATTCAAAACATTTTGAAGACCTTGCGCTATTATTTTAAAGTAGTGATTATGTCACTTACTTCTTTTTTCAGCAAAGGTAGGGAGATAAGCTGACAGATCTGTTTCACACTGTTGGTGTTCATCAGAGCCTAGTACTCGACGACCTCTGCCGAAAATTATTGGGGCTGGATTCTTATAGAATTCCAGTAATAATGAGGAACTGATTATACAGATCGATTGCCGGTCCAGCAAAAATTAAAAATTAGGATTGGTATATAAATATATATATATATACATGTGTGTGTGTGTGTGTGTGTGTGTGTGTCTTTAAAAGGTAAACAGAAATAGCAACACAATCGGTACAGTATATGGAAGGAATATATTAGGTTAACGTTTGAAATAGCAGGGAGAGCGTCATGACGTTTCGGACGCTAGTCCTACATCAGAAGAAAGAATTAGATAGATTGAATATGTGTGTGTGTGTGGGTGTGAGTGTGTCTGTATGTATATATGTATATAACTGTTTCTACTTTAGGCACAAGGCCAGCAATAACCCAGTACATTACTGGTACTTTATTTTATCGACCACGTAAGGATGAAAGGCAAAGTCAACCTCGGTGGGATTTGAACTCAGATCGTAAAGGGACGTAAAGAAACAACAATAACTACTACTGCTGCTGCTGCTGCTACTACTACTACTACTACTACTACTACTACTACTACTACTATTACTACTACTACTACAATAACATCTATTGCTTCTCATATTTCAAAATATCTACATGATTGTTGACACCGGAT
>OZ024761.1:31262576-31277576 GCA_964016885.1 Eledone cirrhosa
CAGGCACACACACATACATACATATACGTACATATAGATACACACACACTGACACACACAGACAGGCACACACACATACATAGATATACGTACATAGATACACACACACTGACACATACAGACAGGCACACACACATACATAGATATACGTACATATAGATACACACACACTGACACACACAGACAGGCACACACACATACATAGATATACGTACATAGATACACACACACTGACACATACAGGCAGGCACACACACATACATAGATATACGTACATATAGATACACACACACTGACACATACAGACAGGCACACACACATACATAGATATACGTACATATAGATACACACACACTGACACATACAGACAGGCACACACACATACATAGATATACGTACATATAGATACACACACACTGACACATACAGACAGGCACACACACATACATAGATATACGTACATATAGATACACACACACTGACACATACAGACAGGCACACACACATACATACATATACGTACATATAGATACACACACACTGACACATACAGACAGGCACACACACATACATAGATATACGTACATAGATACACACACACTGACACATACAGACAGGCACACACACATACATACATATACGTACATATAGATACACACACACTGACACATACAGACAGGCACACACACATACATAGATATACGTACATAGATACACACACACTGACACATACAGACAGGCACACACACATACATACATATACGTACATATAGATACACACACACTGACACACACAGACAGGCACACACACATACATACATATACGTACATATAGATACACACACACTGACACACACAGACAGGCACACACACATACATACATATACGTACATATAGATACACACACACTGACACATACAGACAGGCACACACACATACATAGATATACGTACATATAGATACACACACACTGACACATACAGACAGGCACACACACATACATACATATACGTACATATAGATACACACACACTGACACATACAGACAGGCACACACACATACATAGATATACGTACATAGATACACACACACTGACACATACAGGCAGGCACACACACATACATACATATACGTACATATAGATACACACACACTGACACACACAGACAGGCACACACACATACATACATATACGTACATATAGATACACACACACTGACACACACAGACAGGCACACACACATACATACATATACGTACATATAGATACACACACACTGACACATACAGACAGGCACACACACATACATAGATATACGTACATAGATACACACACACTGACACATACAGACAGGCACACACATACATAGATATACGTACATATAGATACACACACACTGACACATACAGACAGGCACACACACATACATAGATATACGTACATAGATACACACACACTGACACATACAGGCAGGCACACACACATACATAGATATACGTACATATAGATACACACACACTGACACATACAGACAGGCACACACACATACATAGATATACGTACATATAGATACACACACACTGACACATACAGACAGGCACACACACATACATAGATATACGTACATATAGATACACACACACTGACACACACAGGCAGGCACACACACATACATAGATATACGTACATATAGATACACACACACTGACACATACAGACAGGCAGGCACACACACATACATAGATATACGTACATAGATACACACACACTGACACATACAGACAGGCAGGCACACACACATACATAGATATACGTACATATAGATACACACACACTGACACACACAGACAGGCAGGCACACACATACATAGATATACGTACATATAGATACATACACACTGACACACACAGACAGGCAGGCACACACATACATAGATATACGTACATATAGATACACACACACTGACACACACAGACAGGCACACACACATACATAGATATACGTACATATAGATACACACACACTGACACACACACACAGGCACACACACATACATACATATACGTACATATAGATACATACACACTGACACATACAGAGGTACAGGCACACACACACACATAAATATACGTACACATACAGAGTTACAGGCACACACACACACACATAGATATACGTACACATACAGAGTTACAGGCACACACACACACAGATATACGTACACATACAGAGGTACAGGCACACACACACACACACATAGAAATACGTACACATACAGAGTTACAGGCACACACACACACACACACATAGATATACGTACACATACAGAGGTACAGACACACACACACACACATAGAAATACGTACACATACAAAGGTACAGGCACACACACACACACACATAGATATACGTACACATAAAGAGGTACACACACACACACACACATAGATATACGTGTGTGTGACAGCTCACACCTATGCAGGTTTAGCTGGCCTCCTCCAAGGTATATCTCGTTGGAGGTGTCTTGGGGGATTTTAATGACAGGTACCCCAGTCCCTATCATCTCATTTCTACAGCTGAGTAAACTGGAGCAATGTGAAATAAAGTGTCTTGCTCAAGGACAAGACACATCACCCGGTTCGAGAATCGAACTCACAACCTTTCGATGACAAGTCCAATGCTCTAACCACTAAGCCATGCACCTTCACCGACCATATATGCCTGCATATCAAATGTGCTTTGGATCTCATAATCCATTTCTCATTGCGGTGAGTAGTGAAGCATTGACCAAGTACAGAAGATTTGAAATCGTTCATATTCCAGGCGCATAATGAAGGTGCATGGCTTAGCGGTTAGAGCATTGGGCTTGCAATCGAATGGTTGTGAGTTCGATTCTCGAACCGGGGGATGTGTTGTTTCCTTGAGCAAGACACTTTATTTCACGTTGCTCCAGTTTACTCAGCTGTAGAAATGAGTTGCGATCCTGCCAAATCAATGGGTAGCAGTAGTTCCAGCTGCACGCATCGAAAGACTGGTGTAGTGGTTCTGAGAACAATGCGGCTTTGCAGATGATCAATGACAATTGACAATGGAAAGGCGTTCCCGCTCGAGTTAGAAGAGAACTATTGACCTTCAGGAGAAGCAGCGACCCCGGATGGTACTCAGCAACCGAAACAAATATGAAGTACACCAAATCCGATGCCACCTAGGTGCGGCCCTGGTCCTTCTTATTTGCGAATGTAAACTCGACCAGATTAGATAAGATTAGATTCATATCCCAGTTGGCAACTGTCGACCACAGCCAAGGATTATCGTATACGTACTTAGTTGTAATAAGGTGGAAGATGGAAGAAGAGATAAAGGAGAACAAAGAATGCAGTATTTTCAAATTGAAAAGCAAATGGACGAACGAACTGACGGACGGAATAACGTAACGAAAAAAAACAAAAAAACCCTTAAAACCTATCGTCTTGTGTATTTCGACAGCAGTAAAACAATTCCGTATTTCATCCTTCTTAAAGGAGGGAGATGAGGTGAAAGACGGAAGAAAAGATAGGGGAGGACAAAGCTAATGAGGATGTAGAGTATATACAAATAAAATTCCGTTATAACGAATACCATTATAATGAAATTTTTTTTTTCAATCCCCGAAGTAATAACAAACAAACGCTCTGTGATTCGTTCGATCTCGTTATAAAGAATTTTTCGTTACAACAAATTTGTTATACCCCGTGAATTTCGTTATAACGGAATTTCACTGTATCTTGTGTCAATTCGACAACAGTATAAAAACAACTCCGTATTGCGTCCTTCTTAAAGGAGGGAGATGAGGTGGAAGGTGGCAGAAGAGATAGGATTGGACGAAGCTGATGAGGATGAGGAGTATCGACAGTCGATCGACTTTCGCCAAATCGGACCGAGGAAACAATGTTTCCATTGGTCTTTCCAATTGCTAATTCCCTCTATCGGTCGCAACTCCAGGTAGAAGGAGCAACGTCAAATAAAATGTCTTGCTCAAGGACATAACGCATCGCTCGGTCCAGGAATCGATCTCACAACCTCACGATTGTGAATCCAATTCTCTAACCACTCAGCCATGCGCCTTCTGATGAAGAGTATATACTGGTAAAATTCCGTTATAACGAATACCATTATAAAAAAATTTTCAGTATAACGAAAATTTCTTTCAATCCCCGAAGTAATAACAAACAAATGCTCGATTTGATTCGGTCGATATCGTTGTAAAGAATTTTTCGTTACAACGAATTTTTTTATGCCCCGTGAATTTCGTCATAACGGAATTTCACTGTATCTTGTGTAAATTCGACAGCAGTATAAAAACAACTCCGTATTGCGTCGTTTCTTAAAGGAGGGAGGAGATGAGTCATTTTGACAGCCGACAGCAAGTCTCAATTGAATCTTTACAGACTGTTTGTGAAGCAGAGAAGCAAGGTGGAACGCTAACAGAGACCACTATTGCCCTTAGCAGTGGAAACTTCTGGTGTCCTTGACCTTAGAGCACCCTACTAACCACCATAGGCGCTGAGCTGGCCAGCCGCAGGTGTGAGCCTCGCGAGATGGAATGGCTCTTCCAGCGCGTCTCCCTTATCATGCTCCGGGGAAACGCCTTCTCCATTCTGTCCGCGCGGGGTTGTAGGGAGGTCAGCACGTGGGACCCTATTTGCTCAGCATTCGGAGAGATGGGGGAGGGCGAGAGAGATGGGGGCGATGACAGTGGGAGTTCGGCTTTTCCACGTTCGGACCATATCCTTGTGGTTGTGTTCATTAAGCAGTTAATGAGTCTGTTTATGTATAGACTCAATAGTGTACATCGTGTGTATATATATATATATATATATATATATATAATGAAATTCTACACATTATCTAAGGCAGGACAGGCGACAACTGGCGGCATTCTCATATATTGACAAGTTATAAGTATTTCCGCTGTGACTAACTACCGGAAAATAACAATATACTGTTGTTCTGTTTCACATCTAACAGACTATAAGATGGTCTTGAGTAGTGGTTATCTTGGTAACCGATGCCAATTGATCTAGTCACGTCCATTACACAGCACACACGTACACATACACACACACACACACACACACACACACACGTATACACACATATACGTACACACACACAGCACACGCATACACATACAGCATGCACACACACACTCAAGTAATGGACGGGATTTATATTACTAGAATTTTTTTTTCAACACGCTGACGCGTTTATGTATATATGTGTGTGTGTGCATGTGTATATGTGTATGGGTATACATATAAATAAAAACGCTTATAAAATACACACTCACTGATATATATTCACACAAATACACACACATTCATACAAACACACACACTCACACATACACATACATACCAAATAGAACGCCCTTTACATTCTGAGTTCAAATCTCGCGGTCCATAAAATAAAGTACCAGTCACGCACTGGGGTCGATTTAACCGACTTTCCCTTCGCCAAAATTGTTGGCCTTGTGTTTATAGTAGAAATCGTTATATTATTTTACATTACTTTATATTATATAAAACATTTGAGGGCGGTGGATTGGCAGTATCGGTAGAGGGGTCGGACGCCATGCTTTGCAGCATAGAGTTACGGCTCTTTACGATCTGAGTTCAAATCCCACCGAGGTTAACTTTGCCTTTCATCCTTACGGGGTCGATAAAATAAAGTACCAGTAATGTACTGGGATAATTGCTGGCCTTGTGCCAAAAGCAGAAACAATTATTTATAAAATGTCTTGAAAATCATAGGCGTATCTTTCATTAAAAATATATTAACGAAAGATCCTTTGTTAAGTTATGCGCCGAGATTTACTTTGCCTATCATATTTATGGGGTCGATAAAATAAAGTACCAGTAATGTACTGGGTAATAGCTGGCCTTGTGCCAAAAGTAGAAACAATTATTTAAAAAATGCTTTGCAGAGTTATGGCCTTTATGTTCTGAGTTCAAATCCCGCCGAGGTTAACTTTGCCTTTCATCCTTACGGGGTCGCATTTGGGTCGATTTAATCGACTTTCCCTTCGCCCAAATTGTTGGTCTTGTGTCTATAGTAGAAATCATTATATTACTTTTACGGTTTGAGTTCAAATCCCGCCGAGGTTAACTTTGCCTTTCATCCTTACGGGGTCGCACTTGGGTCGATTTAATCGACTACTAGGATAATTGCTGGCCTTGTGCCAAAAGTAGAAACAAGTATTTTACAGTACTTTATATTATATAGACCATTTAAGAAATTGATCTGATTAAGTTTTTCAGTATCTTCCATGACAAGTCCAGATTTAATGCATTAACAACCATATTTAAAACAAACAGTTTGAAAAATACTATATTCTCTGTGTAAATAATAATAATTCACAGATCTTTGGAGAAAACCTCGTTGAGAAAATTCTAAATTACAGATGGCTCTTTATATCGATTTAACATAATATTTGTAGGACAGAAATAACTTTAACATTGGTTGTTGTTTATCAGCGGCCGTAGTAGACAACTTGTTAAATATAAGCGTTCTTCAACTTCCAATTTCCATAAATAGATCGCATTTTGGCAAGACTCGACGAACATCCACTGATTATCATCCATTTATATAAGCATGGAACGGGACCATTTTTTTCTGACATTCTTAAGACTCGATGCTCTCTCTCTCTCTCTCTCTCTCTCTCTCTCTCTCTCTCTCTCTCTCTCTCTCTCTCTCTCTATATATATATATATATATATATATATATATATATATATACACACATACATACATCCCTCGTATATACACACACACACACACACATATATATATATATACATATGTATATATATATATATATGAACTTTTCAGTCTACCCTCGTATATATATATATATATATAAATATATATATATATATTGTTATACTTTGGGAATGTCATGTTGCCAATAAGAAACACACGCACCAGTTGCTTTCACAAGTGAAAGCAACTGGTGCGTGTGTTTCTTATTGGCAACATGACCCTCCCAAAGTATAACAATATCGGTTTCAACACACGATTTCAGATAAAGAATCTTGCTAAACAAATTCAGAAACGAAATATATATATATATATATATATATATATATATATATATATATATATATATATATATGTATATTTATATATATATATATATATATATATATACATGTATATATATATATATATATATAATATATATATATATATATATATATATATATATATATATACATATACATGTATATTTATATATATATGAGGGTAGATTGAAAAGCTGACTATGGCAGAATATTAAAATAATTGTTTCTACTTTTGCCACAAGGCCAGCAATTACTCCAGTGTATTACTGGTATTTTTATTTTATATACCCCGTAAGGATGAAAGGCAAAGTTAACCTCGGCGGGATTTGAACTCAGTCCATAAAGAACCATAGCTCTATGCTGTAAAACATGGTGTCCAACTCTCTACCGATACTGCTAATAACGTTAACAGCAACGTACTGGGGTCGATTTACCCAACTTTGCCCTTGCTTACATTCGCCCACCCTTTTAAAATGTGTGTTAGTGACCTTAAAATGGATACCTTTACATGAATACCAGCATAGACTAAAGCAGGGTTAGCATTAAAAAAAAAAATTTTGACTGTCTGTATGGCAGAATATTAAAATAATAAACGCTCGCCATTGAATGGAACTAAAAGAGACAATGCAGATGTCAGAGAATGACTTTGGTGTGTATTTATGGTGTACTTAATCTAAGAATTCGATTTTTGCAATATTCCAAATACTGGGCGGTGAGTTAAGAGTACAGAAATACTGTCAGCTGAATTTTGACATTTCTGACCTTATAAACCGAAATTCCGGTGAAGGTTGATATTATCTTCTTTGGTCTTTCTGCGAATACTGCTATTGCTGCTGTTGCTATTACTGCTGTTGCTACTGCTGCTGCTACTATTGTTGCTACTGCTGCTGCTGCTACTGCTGCTGCTGCTGCTGCTGCTGCTACTACTACTACTACTACTACTACTACTGTTGCTACTGTTTCTACTAGTGCTACTGTTGCTGCTGCTACTACTGCTAATACTACTACTACTACTACTACTACTACTACTACTACTGTTGCTACTGTTTCTACTACTGCTACTGTTGCTGCTGCTACTACTGCTACTGTTGCTGCTGCTACTACTGCTAATACTGCTACTACTACTACTACTACTACTACTACTACTACTACTACTACTACTACTACTACTACTACTACTGTTGCTACTGTTTCTACTACTGCTACTGTTGCTGCTGCTACTACTGCTACCGTTGCTGCTGCTACTACTGCTAATACTGCTACTACTACTACTACTACTACTACTACTACTGCTGCTACTGTTTCTACTACTGCTACCGTTGCTGCTGCTACTACTACTGCTAATACTGCTACTACTACTACTACTACTACTGTTGCTACTGTTTCTACTACTGCTACTGTTGCTGCTGCTACTACTGCTAATACTGCTACGACTACTACTACTACTACTGTTGCTACTGTTTCTACTACTGCTACTGTTGCTGCTGCTACTACTGCTAATACTGCTACTACTACTACTACTGTTGCTACTGTTTCTACTACTGCTACCGTTGTTGCTGCTACTACTGCTAATACTGCTACTACTACTGCTGCTGCTACAACTGCTACTACTGCTGTTATTATTATTATTATTATTATTATTACTAGGGCGGTGGGTTGGCATATCGGTAGAGCGTCAGACACCATGCTTTGCAGCAGCAGCAGCAGCAGCAGCAGCAGCAGTAGTAGTAGTAGTAGTGGTAGTAGTAATGGTAGTGGCGGTTGTGGTAGTAGTGGTAGTATTAATAGTAGCAGTAGCAGTAGCAGTAGCAGTAGCAGCGGTAGTAGTACTAACAGTAGCTGTAGTTTAGTTCCAGCAGACATATAATGAAAGACATCCCAGCCATGACTATCCCGCCTTTGGAGTATTTTCCACCTTGAACTACAGTTTCCAGTCAGTTCCGTCTGTCTAGTTATAAAACGATGGCGTGTAGTTTGAGAGACATTCTGTCGATTCTGTGTGACTCTGAGTTCAAATCCTGCACATGTCAACTTTGAGTTTCATCTTTACGAGGTCTATAAATAGAGTATGATACCAGTTATGTACAAGGGTTGATTCATCCCCTACACCTCTCACTCTCTCACTCTCTCTCTCTCTTTCTCTCTCTCTCTTTTTCTATCGTTATCCTTCTATCTCTCTGTCTCTCGCCATCCTTCTCTGTCTCTCTCTCTCTTGCCATTATTCTCTCTCTCTCTCTCTCTCTCTCTCTCTCTCTCTCTCTCGTTCACTCACCATCTTCTCTCTCTCTCATGTCATCCTTATCTTTCTCACCATTCTTCTTTCCTTCTTTCACTCTCACCATCCAGCTCTGTCTCTCTCTCTCTCTCTCGCGCGCGTCATACTTTTCTCTCTCTTTCCCTCTCACCATCATTCTCTCTCTCTCTCTCTCTCTCTCTCTTTTGCCATCCTTCTCTCTCTCTCTCTCTCTCTCTCTCTCTCTCTCGCTCTCTCTCTCTCTCTCTCTCTCTCTCTCTCTCTCTCTCTCTCTCTCTCTCTTTTGCCATCCTTCTCTCTCAATCACCATCTCTCTCTCTCCCTCATCATCCTTTTCTCTCTCGCGCGCGCACTATCCTTCTCTCTCTCTTTCTCTCTCACCATCCCCCTTTCTTTTAGTCTCTCTCTCACCATCCCTACCTCTCTTTCGCCATCCTTCTCTTTCCCCCACCCTCTCTCTCCCCCACTCTTTACTTTTCTATGGAACAAATTCAGCTGAGTTCAGACCTAAAGAGAGATGGGCCCTGCCAGGTTTAAATGTCAACACTGCGTCATAACTGAGTCCCCTACGACTACAAATACAAATTTAGACTCATGGCTAAGTAGATTGATAGATGGATGGATGGGTAGATGGGTAGTATACCTGACCCCGGACTATATTATCCAATATCTCCATATTTCTAAGATGCCAAAGTTTGATTTTGAGAGAGATTTGGCTGCTATTTTTAGCAGGCCGAACAACCACATAGAGGTCAGTTTATTGGTCCATTGGTTCATGTAAATGTTGTTTATATGAAGTAAAAACTTTGACCTTTTCCTGCTGACATTTTAATATAAATATTGTCCAACCAATCGAAACCAATAGATTACAATATGTCTGATCAATATCTGAATATTTTTTTTTTCCATTTAATCAATTTTTACATCATGCGTCCATCTGTCGGACATCAAATATTCTCAATTTCGTCTCCTTTTATGTGTCCACCTTCTGGGCATTAACATGATGTCAGTCTTGACAGGCTTCCTTGATACGAGTTCAACTATCGGATATTTGAAATTAACCAGTCATCAGATCTCGCCAAAGAAACAATATTTCCATTGGTCAGTTCCATTTCTGATATTATCTGCTGGTTGCAACTCCTGGCAGAAGAAAGGAACCGATTATCAGATAAGACCAAGGAAACTATGTTTCCATTGGTGATACTATCTGTCAGTCACAACTCCTGGCAGAAAAAAACGGAGCTAATCAATAGACCAGATCAAGGAAACAATATTTCCATTAGTCTTTCTATTACTGATACTACCTGTCAGTCACAACTTCGGGCAGAAGAAAGGAGCTGATGATCAGATCAGTCCAAGGAAACAATGTTTCCATTAGTCTTTCCATTGCTGATGCTATCTGACAGTCACAACTGGCAGAAGAAAGGAGCTGATCATTAGACCAGACCAAGGTAACAATGTTTCCATTAGTCTTTCCATTGCTGATACTACCTGTCAGTCACAACTGGCAGAAGAAAGGAGCTGATCATTAGACCAGACCAAGGAAACAATGTTTCCATTGGTCTTTCCATTGATGATACTACCTGTCAGTCACAACTGGCAGAAGAAAGGAGCTGATCATTAGACCAGACCAAGGAAACAATGTTTCCATTGGTCTTTCCATTGCTAATGCTATCTGTCAGTCACAACTGGCAGAAGAAAGGAGCTGATTATTAGACCAGACCAAGGTAACAATGTTTCCATTGGTCTTTCCATTGATGATACTATCTGTCAGTCACAACTGGTAGAAGAAAAGAGCTGATCATTAGACCAGACCAAGGTAACAATATTTCCATTAGTCTAACATTGCATGCTGCCTGTCAGTCACAACTCATGGCATAAAAAAAAAGAGTTGATAATCAGATCAGACCAAGGAGACAATGTAATGCACTGGGGTTGATTTAATTGACTTCTCCTTCCTCTGAAATTGTGCCTAAATCAGAAATCATTATAATATATATATATATATATATATATATATATATATATATATGTAATCTGAGTTTTGCGAATATTAATAATTGTTTCTACTTTAGGCACAAGGCCAGCAATTACCCAGTAAATTACTGGTACTTGATTTTATCGACCCCGTAAGGATGAAAGGCAAAGTCAACCTCGGCGGGATTTGAACTCAGATCGTAAAGGGACGTAACTATGCTGGAAAGCATGGCGTCCGACACTCTACCGATACTGCCAAAATAATAACATTCGATTCGTTTGCAATTATGCAAGCAAGTCTCAATTTTATAGCCATGTCAGTAGAATGAACCCTTCATTTTTGCTCTTGTGTTGGCATGTGAACAGAACTGCAGACACTAATGTTTCTGGGTATCACCCTTCATCAGTACAGCTCACTGCTCACCTATATATATATATATATATATATATATATATATATATATATATATATATTTTTTTTTATTTCTCTCTCTCTTTCGTCTGCGACTTCACAAAACTTACGTTTACCGAATTCGTAGACCAGACCCCTTTATCTTCTTCTTCTTCTTCTTCTTCTTCTTCTTCTTCTTCTTCTTCTTCTTCTTCTTCTTCTTCTTCTTCTTCTTCTTCTTCTTCTTCTTCTTCTTCTTCTTCTTCTTCTTCTTCCTCTTCTCTCCTTTCTATCTCTCTTTTTTCCCCCCCGTCAAACTTGGGCGAAATTCTTTCCTTGCTCACATTTCAACCAGGTTTGATGGTCTTTTGTCTCTTGTTCACGATTCCACCGAGTTTATATTCATAGAGATCTGGGACTTGTCTATTTCTTCTCACTTTCCGTTGCTTAAACTTTTTTGTTGTTACCCTGGCGTCCCCTTTGTTTACGTGTCCCAACGACTTTTTTTAGCCGTTGTTCGCACCAATCTGAGGCATATGGCCCTTAAAGCGATGAAATGCCTAGGACGGTTGGAGGGTCACTGATGAAGGACTCACTTTTTCATATATATATATATATATATATATATATATATATCCAGGGAGTGTAACGTGAAGTTATTGTAGGTTCACCCAGGTGAGCATTCGATGTTAGATTCACGTCTGTGGCGAGGTGTAGAGCTAAACAGAGTGTAATATAATAATTGTTTCTACTTTTGGCACAAGGCCAGCAATTATCCAGTACATTACTGGTACTTTATTTTATCGACCCCGTAAGGATGAAAGGCAAAGTTAACCTCGACGGGATTTGAACTCAGACCGTAAAGGGACGTAACTATGCTGGAAAGCATGGCGTCCGACTCTCTACCGATACTGCCAATAATAATACAAGGATGATTTGTTTTACCTTCATTACGTTTATTGATTGGTGACGCGCGTTTCGCTATTGTTCAACTCAAGGTTCGATCTGTATCGATCTGACCCGACTCTGGAATCAAAAGCTCGTTGGACCTCTGCTGTAGTCACGATAGAATGAACATACAAAAATCACCGAGGTTAACTTTGCCTTTCATCCTTAGAGGGTCGATAAAACAAAGTACCAGTAACGTACTGTAGTTGATTTAATCGACTTTTCCCTCCCCCAAATTACTGGCCTTGTGCCTATACTAGAAATCATTATTGTATATATATATATTATAGAGGTAAAAGACGCTTCATATTTATTTATTTCGAGGGGAAAAAAATAGGCAACGGTAATGATTTTTTCCCTTCCTCACAGTAGGGTGTTCCATATGAAAGTTGGGCCTTAATTAATCGAGATAATCTTTAAAAAAAATCTAATAAAGAACGTTTATTGTGAATTTGAACTTAAAACTCGTGCATTGAACCCAATTATTGAGGGGTGGGGGTCAAAATAATTGCCTCCAAGATTGGTTTGTAGTTGCCTGGAATGTAAAGAATTTGGATTTTTTAAAAATGAACAACGTATGATGAAATTCAAATAAATGTTATAGGCACCCTCTGTGTATGAGATATGTATGTATGTGTATATATACAGGGTGGGCCAAAATTCACTTCTTACCTATTTCTAATAATAAAACATTGCAAATTAACTAAAAATTATTTTTTTTATCTTTAAATTAAATTTCATAATTCGATTTTGTTTTTATTCAACTTTAATCTGAAAGAAAAGAAAAGAAATATAATATTTTAGTAATAAAAAAAATTATGAATTTTTAAAAATAGGAAGTTACTTTTGGCCCACCCTATATATATATAATGAGAAAGTGTGGCCAAAAATTTAGTACGGGTATACATTTATGGTACCCATTTACGTGTGTTATATTGAGGCAAATAAGTTTCTGTTTACTCTGGGATTTTTACATAACCTTACCTATTGCGTACGCTGAGATGCAATCGGTACTAGCAGGGTTTGTGGTTTTTCTCGCATCAGATGCGAGAAAAACCACAACCCTCCATCTCAATTCTACTTTTGAAAAGCATAAGAACTGTGAAACCGGTAAAGGAAACAAATAAATATTCCTAAAAAGATTCCAGTTGCATTTTCGATTTCTTTTCCTTACACTTTCACTCTTGTAGGACATCTCGTTTTCTTTTCATTAAAAAAACCCCTCATTTTCTTTTATATATATATATACATATATATATACATATACATGGGGTTTGGCTGAAGATTTCATAGGCTGACAAGATACTCTCATGGAATGATCAAATGCGCTTTATTTTTCAACATAGTCCCTGGAAAGAAGCAATGCAGTTATTAAAAAGAAGAGTGTTGTATGTACACATGTATATAGAACAGTAATCAAATATTAAGTGGGTTAGCATTCAATAAGGACGAGCAGGTTATACGTTTTATTTTCCTTTTCTTTCACAAAATAATATATATATATATGCATGTGTGTGTAAATCTCTCTCTCTATATATATATATGTGTTTAAATATATATGTAAATATATATACATACACACACACACACACACATATATATAACCAAAATTAAGGATGTCATGTCTGAGAAACATGCGCCCTAACCTCTGTATAATATGCTCAAAGATTCCAATGAATAGATCCGAGCATTTATATCAACTATAAATCGATTGACAGTATATATCTAAAATAAACATATGAAACAATCACAGGGGATAATTTGTAAAGTGTGTAATCACACACAGCTAGGTAGGTAACTAATTAAAGTTTAACGAGAACTTCAAATATAGATACCGTTTAAAAATGATTAATCATTTTTAAACGGTATCTATATTTGAAGTTCTCGTTATATATATAAAGTAAAATAAAAAGTCAAATGTTTAAAATTTAGCTTCGTTTATTACTGCTATATATATTTCGGTGACAGCCATCTTTGGCTGTGACCTCTTCAGGCAGTCCGAATTAGTGTGGTATAGACAAGTACATATGTTGTTGAGGTGTATAATTTTGTCAATACTCTGATATGCCCAGTTCCTCATATGATTCCAGTTCCTCAGTGAAATAACAACCCAACCAGGAACTGGGCATATCAGAGTATTGACAAAATTATACACCTCAACAACATATGTACTTGTCTATACCACACTAATTCGGACTGCCTGAAGAGGTCACAGCCAAAGATGGCTGCCACCGAAATATATATAGCAGTAATAAACGAAGCTAAATTTTAAACATTTGACTTTTTATTTTACTTTATTTTACATTACTCCGGAGTAACCAAAC
>OZ024761.1:31285076-31287576 GCA_964016885.1 Eledone cirrhosa
GAAGACGCGATGGGTCAGACGCCATGCTTTGACACATAGTGTTATGGCCCTTTCTATTCTGAGTTCAAATCCCGCCGAAGTTAACTTTGCTTTTCATCCTTACGGGGTCGATAAAATAAAGTACCAGTAATGCACTGGTTAATTGCTGGCCTTGTGCCAAAAGTAGAAACAATTATTAATAAGAAGAGTTGAAATTAATGCACGCAAGATTTCACAGCTCTAGCATCACTCCTTCATAGTCAGCTTATGAACTTTTCATGTGACTCGCGTTATGCTTAACATATCGGACTAATAGTTTCTTAAAAACTACCCAGGGACATTCTCTGCATGAAAACAAAACAATGAGGTTTGTTACTAACATAAATAAGCGGCCATCAGTTCCACTTCATTGCACTGACACTTCACATCGGTTCCACTTCATTGCACGCCCACTTCACATTGTTTCCACTTCATTGCACTGTCACTTCACATCGTTTCCACTTCATTGCACTGTCACTTCACATCGTTTCCACTTCATTGCACTCTGACTTCACATCGTTTCCACTTCATTGCACTGTCACTTCACATCGTTTCCACTTCATTGCACTCTGACTTCACATCGTTTCCACTTCATTGCACTGTCACTTCACATCGTTTCCACTTCATTGCACTCTGACTTCACATCGTTTCCACTTCATTGCACTGTCACTTCACATCGTTTCCACTTCATTGCACTCTGACTTCACATCGTTTCCACTTCATTGCACTGTCACTTCACATCGTTTCCACTTCATTGCACTGTCACTTCACATCGGTTCCACTTCATTGCACGCCCACTTCACATTGTTTCCACTTCATTGCACTGTCACTTCACATTGTTTCCACTTCATTGCACTGTCACTTCACATCGTTTCCACTTCATTGCACCCTGACTTCACATCGTTTCCACTTCATTGCACTCTGACTTCACATCGTTTCCACTTCATTGCACCCTGACTTCACATCGGTCGTACTTCAATGTACTGTGGTTTCACATCTGTTCTGCATCATTGCATTGTGATTTCCCATTTGTTCCATACAGTGCACACACGGATGCACACAGACACACAGACACAGATAGACAGACGCGCACACATACACATACAGACAGACAGATATAGACAGATAAAGACACACACACACACACAGTAACACACACACACACAAACATGCACACACACACATACACACACACAGACACACATACACACACACACACACAGACACACACACACATACAGACAGACAGATATAGACAGATAAAGACACACACACACACACAGTAACACACACACACAAACATGCACACACACACATACACACACACAGACACACATACACACACACACACACAGACACACATACACATACAGACAGACAGATATAGACAGATAAAGACACACACACACACAGTAACACACACACACACAAACATGCACACACACACATACACACACACAGACACACATACACACACACACACACAGACACACACACACATACAGACAGACAGATATAGACAGATAAAGACACACACACACACACAGTAACACACACACACAAACATGCACACACACACATACACACACACAGACACAGACACACACACAGACACACACACACACACACACACACACACACATACAGACAGACAGATATAGACAGATAAAGACACACACACACACAGTAACACACACACACAAACATGCACACACACACATACACACACACAGACACAGACACACACACAGACACACACACACACACACACACACACACACATACAGACAGACAGATATAGACAGATAAAGACACACACACACACAGTAACACACACACACAAACATGCACACACACACATACACACACACAGACACACACACAGACACACACACACACACACACACACACACACACAAACACTCAGATGCATACACACACACACACACACACACACACACACACATGGTGTTTTCAATTTAGACAGTCACCGCTCTAATCAACCTCTGGTCAGTGGGAGAAATCTGACGTGAATATATGATATATTTATATTTAGAGAAGAATTATAAACAAAGGACGGAAATTAGTCTTAACATTTCTAGAAAATAACGTAAAATCTCGTTTCTCAAACACTCTAACCCAGAGGTTCTCAAAGAGTGTGCTACCCCCCCCCCCCCCCCGGGGGCGTTGAGAAATTCCAGAGGTCGCTGGAGCGTAAAGGAGTGGAGGGGCACTGCGGTAGAGATGATATAGACTAAAGTCTAAAGTCTGTCCCAAGCCAGAAGGCTCACCAGGCTGGTGCTTATCCCGGTTTCGATGGCGTTAAGTGACTGAGAGTACAATACTCCCCTCCCCTGAACAGGACACCAGACCATCGCAGACTAAAACTCCCAGCCATTGCTGGTACTAATTTTCAGTTGAGTATACTGGAGCAACATGAAATGAAGTGTTTTGCTCAAGAACACAACACAAAACCCAGCCC
>OZ024761.1:31320076-31327576 GCA_964016885.1 Eledone cirrhosa
TATTAAATATAAGGAAGATATTACACCGTATATGTTATATCGTCGTGTATGTTATAATATCATATATAAATATTTATATTATTTATGTTATATCATAATGTAAAGTGATAATATCGTATATCTTATAGCATCGTGTTATCATAACATCGTATATTCTATTAAACATCATATATGAAGATATAATATCATTTATGTAAAGTTAAAATACTGTATATGTTATATCATTATATATAGAGTTATGATATCATAATATTGTATCATTATATATAAAATTATGATATCATACACGTTGTATCATTATGTATAAAGTTATGATATATATTTTGTATCAATATATACAAACTCATATGATAGCATACATATTATGTCATTATCTATAACATTATGATGTCATACACGTTGTATTATTATACATAATGTACCAGTAATGCACTGGGGACGATCTAATCAACTTTCTCCTTCCCCAAAATTGTTGGCTTGTACCTATATCAGAAACATTGTATATAAAGTTATATCATACATGTATCATTATATATAAAGTTGTTATGCCGAGGTTGACTTTGCCTTTCATCCTTACGGGGTCGATAAAATAAAGTACCAGTAATGCACTGGGTAATTGCTGGCCTTGTGCCTAAAATAGAAACAATTATATATAAAGTTATGATATATATGTTGTATATTATAAAGTTATGATATCATATATGTTGTATCATTATATATAAAGGTATGATATCATATATGTTGTGTCTTTATAAAGTTATGATATCATATAACACCTTACAACCTTATCTATGATGTATGTACCTAAACTGTCACATCATAGCTATGATGTGATGTTGGTGTCTCACCTGTAACAGAAGTATATCAGCTGTGTCACCATTAACTACATCTGGATGACATCTGTGCTCCAGTTGTCACATCTGCATTACTCCAGTTGTCACATCTGCATTAGACCAGTTGTCACATCAGCACTACACCAGTTGTCACATCTGTACTACTCCAGTTGTCACATCTGTACTACACCAGTTGTCACATCTGTACTACCCCAGTTGTCACACCTGTACTACCCCAGTTGTCACATCTGTATTACCCCTGTTGTCACATCTGTGCTACTCCAATATTCACATCTCTACTACTTTAGTTGTCACATCTGTACTACCACTGTTGTCACATCTGTACTACACCAGTTGTCACATCTGTACGACTAATGTTGACATATTTGTATTACCTCTGTTATCACATTTGTACTACACCAGTTGTCACATCTGTATTACCTTTGTTGCCACATCTGTACTACTACAGTTACCACATCTGTACTGCTCCAGTTGTCACATCTGTACTGCTCCAGTTGTCAGATCTGTATTACCTCTGTGTCACATCTGTATTACCTTTGTTGCCACATCTGTACTACTCCAATATTCACATCTGCACTACTCCAGTTGTCACATCTGTATTACACCAATTGTTGTACTACCTCTGTTGTTACATCTATATTACCTCTGTTGTCACATCTGTACTACTCCAGTTGTCACATCTGTACTACACCAGTTGTCACATCTATATTACCTCTGTTGTCACATCTGTACTGCTCCAGTTGTCATATCTATATTACCTCTGTTGTCACATCTGTACTGCTCCAGTTGTCACATCTATATTACCTCTGTTGTCACATCTGTACTGCTATATTACTAGAACACCACCAATGACCATAGTACCTTAGTAACAACCCAACAGTAGGTCAATGGTACCTGACTTAGTTTGTCACTAGAATACCATAACTGTGATATCTCATAACATACTGTGACATGCTAGTAGTCCAACTGTGACACCGTCACTATAGCATTCAGTGTGACATTAGTAATGTGTCACACCACCACCACCACCACCATAATATACAGTGTCACACCAGTAATGTGTGACACCAACACCACCACCATAACATTCAGTGTGACATTAGTAATGTGTGACACCACCACCTCCACTATAACATACAGTGTTACACCAGTAATGTGTGACACCAACACCAACACCATAACATACAGTTTACACCAGTAAGGTGTGACACCAACACCACAACATACAGTGTCACACCAGTAATGTCTGACACCAAGACCACCACCACCATTCACTGTCACACCAGTAATGTGTGACACCAACACCACCACCATTACATACAGTGTCACACCAGTAATGTGTGACACCAACACCACAACATACAGTGTCACACCAGTAATGTGTGACACCAACACCACCACCATTCACTGTCACACCAGTAATGTGTGACACCACCACCTCCACTATAACATACAGTTTACACCAGTAAGGTGTGACACCAACACCACAACATACAGTGTCACACCAGTAATGTCTGACACCAAGACCACCACCACCATTCACTGTCACACCAGTAATGTGTGACACCAACACCACCACCATTACATACAGTGTCACACCAGTAATGTGTGACACCAACACCACAACATACAGTGTCACACCAGTAATGTGTGACACCAACACCACCACCATTCACTGTCACACCAGTAATGTGTGACACCAACACCACAACATACAGTGTCACACCAGTAATGTGTGACACCATCACCATAACATACAGTGTCACACCAGTAATGTGTGACACCATCACCATAACATACAGTGTCACACAGTAATGTGTGAGACCAGACACTCTAGTGTGACACCAGACAGTCCAGTGTGACACCAGACACTCTAGTGTGAGACCAGACACTCCAGTGTGAGACCAGACACTCCAGTGTGGCACCAGACACTCTAGTGTGAGACCAGACACTCCAGTTTGAGACCAGACACTCTAGTGTGACACCAGACACTCCAGTGTGGCACCAGACACTCTAGTATGAGACCAGACACTCCAGTGTGGCACCAGACACTCCAGTGAGAGACCAGACACTCCAGTGTGGCACCAGACACTCTAGTGTGACACCAGACACTCCAGTATGACACCAGACACTCTAGTGTGAGACCAGACACTCCAGTGTGGAACCAGACACTCTAGTGTGAGACCAGACACTCCAGTGTGGCACCAGACACTCTAGTGTGACACCAGACACTGCAGTATGACATCAGACACTCTAGTGTGAGACCAGACACTCCAGTGTGGCACCAGACACTCTAGCGTGGCACCAGACACTCTAGTGTGGAACCAGACACTCTAGTGTGAGACCAGACACTCCAGTGTGAGACCAGACACTCCAGTGTGGCACCAGACACTCCAGTGTGGCACCAGACACTCTAGTGTGGCACCAGACACTCTAGTGTGAGACCAGACACTCCAGTGTGAGACCAGACACTCCAGTGTGACACCAGACACTCTAGTGTGAGACCAGACACTCCAGTGTGGCACCAGACACTCTAGTGTGGCACCAGACACTCTAGTGTGAGACCAGACACTCTAGTGTGAGACCAGACACTCCAGTGTGGCACCAGACACTCTAGTGTGGAACCAAACACTCTAGTGTGAGACCAGACACTCTAGTGTGGCACCAGACACTCTAGTGTGGCACCAGACACTCTAGTGTGAGACCAGACACTCCAGTGTGACACCAGACACTCCAATCTGACACCAGACACTCCAGTGTGAGACCAGACACTCCAGTGTGAGACCAGACACTCCAGTGTGAGACCAGACACTCCAGTGTGACACCAGCCACTCCAGTGTGAGACCAGACACTCCAGTGTGAGACCAGACACTCCAGTGTGAGACCAGACACTCCAGTGTGAGACCAGACACTCCAATCTGACACCAGACACTCCAGTGTGAGACCAGACACTCCAGTGTGAGACCAGACACTCCAGTGTGAGACCAGACACTCCAGTGTGACACCAGACACTCCAATGTGACACCAGACACTCCAGTGTGAGACCAGACACTCCAGTCTGAGACCAGACACTCCAGTGTGAGACCAGACACTCCAGTGTGACACCAGCCACTCCAGTGTGACACCAGACACTCCAGTGTGGGACCAGACACTCCAGTGTGAGACCAGACACTCCAGTGTGAGACCAGACACTCCAATGTGACACCAGACACTCCAGTGTGAGACCAGACACTCCAGTGTGAGACCAGACACTCCAGTGTGAGACCAGACACTCCAGTGTGACACCAGACACTCCAGTGTGAGACCAGACACTCCAGTGTGAGACCAGACACTCCAGTGTGACACCAGACACTCCAGTGTGACACTAGCCACTCCAGTGTGACACCAGCCACCCCAGTGTGACCCCAGACACTCCAGTGTGACCCCAGACACTCTAGTGTGACACCAGACACTCTAGTGTGAGACCAGACACTCCAGTGTGGAACCATACACTCCAGTGTGCCACCAGACACTCTAGTGTGAGACCAGACACTCTAGTGAGACACCAGACACTCTAGTGTGAGACCAGACACTCCAGTGTGGCACCAGACACTCTAGTATGGCACCAGCCACCCCAGTGTGACCCCAGACACTCTAGTGTGAGACCAGACACTCTAGTGAGACACCAGACACTCTAGTGTGAGACCAGACACTCCAGTATGACACCAGACACTCTAGTGAGACACCAGACACTCCAGTGTGAGACCAGACACTCTAGTGAGACACCAGACACTCTAGTGTGAGACCAGACACTCCAGTATGACACCAGATACTCTAGTGAGACACCACACACTCTAGTGTGAGACCAGACACTCTAGTGTGGCACCAGACACTCTAGTATGGCACCAGACACTCCAGTGTGACACCAGACACTCCAGTATGACACCAGACACTCTAGTATGGCACCAGCCACCCCAGTGTGACCCCAGACACTCTAGTGTGAGACCAGACACTCTAGTGTGGCACCAGATACTCTAGTGTGAGACCAGACACTCTAGTGTGAGACCAGACACTCCAGTATGACACCAGACACTCTAGTGAGACACCAGACACTCCAGTGTGAGACCAGACACTCCAGTGTGGAACCAGATACTCTAGTGTGAGACCAGACACTCCAGTATGACACCAGACACTCCAGTATGACACCAGACACTCCAGTGAGACACCAGACACTCCAGTGAGACACCAGACCCTCCAGTGAGACACTAGTCACTCCAGTGTGACACCAGACACTCCTGTGTGACACATGGAGAGAAGGAATGACAAAACCGTGTCACTCACAGATATACCGTAACACCCCACAGTTGAGAAAGCAGAACCCTTGATCGTGCCTCTTTCAGGGTCCCAGTTAAGACAGTCACAGAACCAATGGTCTGTCACTCCACCATCACCACAACCACAGTGTCACTCTGTATATATATATATATATATATGTGTGTGTGTGTGAGTATATATATATATTATATGGTCGATAAAATAAAGTACCAGTAATGCACTGGGTAATTGGTGGCCTTGTGCCAAAAGTAGAAACAATTATATATATATATATATATATATATATATACATATATATATATATATATATATATATATATATATATATATATATATATATATATATATATATATATATATGCAAAATTTTTATTTAAAATTGATGGGTTACAACGAGTAAATATTTTATAACTGATATAAAAGCACTCAACAGTTTGGAAGTTGCATTATTATAAGGTATGTCAAAATTATTTATAAAACAGCTTATGTATTGTATTTTGTCTGAGGAAGGCATACCATATTTTTAATATGATATCCCAGAAATATATATAACGAAATAAATATGGTTTTATAAATATAGTTTCCATTTGTTTAATATCGTATATATATATATATATATATATATATATATATATATATATATATATATATATATACAAACACAAGAGTAAAGATATGTATCTTACTAAACACATACACACACACACATATATATATAGAGGGTGTCCGCCAAAAATGTATACACACTTCAACACCATTCTAACAAATATTGCCTGTACACGTAATCAATGTGTGTAAACATTTTTTGACATCCTATATATTTGTATGCATACATATATACATACATACATACATATATATATATATATATATATATATATATATATATATATATATATATATATATATATATATACATACATACATACATTCATACATACATACATACGTATATATATATATATATATATATATATATGTCTCATCTTTTAAGTACATGTGACCGGTCAAACCGCCATCTGACCAATCGGCTGGCCATAAATTGGTAAACAAACTAATGAACAAAGAAAGATAATCAAGTTTCTACCACGTGACATACCAGACAGTCTAACAACCAATCAGACTGTCTCGCAAAATAACTGAGTCATTCGTTGAACCTCATTATCAACGGAAACCTACATAAAAAAAGGGTCACAATAAAATACAGAAAAGATATCGTAACATATATAATATGTATGATAATTATGTTTTGCGGTAGAGAAGCTCAGTGGACGTTTGCCTAGAGCAGCAAATAGTTTAAATTAAAAGATATATGTAATAATTTATACTTATATATGATTTATATATAATTATAAATATAGAGGGTAGGACTAAGTACATTCGTCTGGAAGAAATAATTGTCAGCAATTAAATGTATTAAACTAAGATTTGATTGTTTTATATTTTCTATATATATATATATATATATATATATATATATATATATATATATATAGAGAGAGAGAGAGAGAACGAACTGTATATCGTTAGAGAAACATACACTATTTTGTACATATATATAAAGTATATATCATTTAGGAAAAAGTATATATTGTAAGGGGGGAAAGTTATTTTCCATATTTTTCTAACGATGTATATACATATATCTTTTACTTTGAAATATATATATATATATATATATATATATATATATATATATATATATATATATATATATATATATATAGGAACAAGTAAGACCCCGACGGCTGAGCTCAAGCCGTTTCGACGGCTAATTCTGTCAGAATTAGCCGTCGAAACGGCTTGAGCTCAGCCATCGGGGTCTTACTTGTTCCTATTACCCACTCTACTACCCTAAGTATTGAGTACTTTGGTGCGTTATGGTCCACCTGGTTCCTTACTACATTTCCTTCGTTATATATATATATATATATATATATATATATATATATATATATATATATATATATCGGGTTCAATCGGGGGTAACCGCAGTAAGTAAGGTACTCAATACATAGCAGAGTATAAATATTTAATATAGAAATGGCTTCTACAAGACTAGAACTGTTTCATTCTGGAGAAATTCTTTCATTTGGGCGATATGTGAGTCCCGGGTTCAATCGGGGGTAACCACAGTAAGTAAGGTACTCAATACATTAGTAGAATGTAAATAACAAATTTAATAGCTGTTTGATTTTTATTCGAAGGATATCACCAGGAAATCTGCGAATGATGCAATTAATACTGTTTTTGTTTACACTCTACCAATGTATTGAATATATATATATATATATATATATATATATATATATATATATGTATGTATATATAT
>OZ024761.1:31332576-31337576 GCA_964016885.1 Eledone cirrhosa
AAGGTGTACATTTTGTTTTTAAATGTATTGCCTTCTCCTCCATTTATTTTTGCTTATATGTGTATGTATGTACATGTACATACATGTACATACACATATACGTATGTACGTATGTGTTTATGTACGTATGTATGTAGGTAGATATGTATGTACGTAGGTAGGTAAGTAGATATTTATGTATGTATGTTTGTATGTATGCGTGTGTCTGTGTATGTATGTATTTATGTGCGTGTGGATATATGTACGTATGTATGAATGTGTATTAATGTATTTATATATGCATGTGTGTATGTATGGATTTATGTATCTATGCATGTGTGTATGTTTGTGTGTATGTCAGCTTTAAGTACTATACATACAAACGCATATACATACATTACATTCAAACACACGTAATACATACAAACACACACACACACATACATACATACGTACATATATATAATTACATAATACATACGTACGTACATATATACATACATACATACATACAAACACACACACACATATACATACGTACATATATATAATTACATAATACATACGTACGTACATATATACATACATACATACAAACACACACACACACATATACTTACGTACATATATATAATTACACAATACATACGTACGTACATATATACATACATACATACAAACACACACACATACATATACATACGTACATATATATAATTACATAATACATACGTACGTACATATATACATACATACATACAAACACACACACACATATACATACGTACATATATATAATTACATAATACATACGTACGTACATATATACATACATACATACATACAAACACACACACACATATACATACGTACATATATATAATTACATAATACATATGTACGTACATATATACATACATACATACATACACACATGCATAAAGCCAGTAATTTTCGTCTGTTTTGTTGTCTTTGTCTGCTGATGACGGCTTGGTTTGTATATATAATATGTCTATACATTTGCGCCAAAAACGTGGAAGCATGTCCACAAAAATTATACCGAACATAAACACGTCTACACACGTCCACACACACACAAACTCACACCAACTTATACACACAAACATACACAGAGACACACTCAAACATATACAGTGACACACTCAAACATATACACAGACACACACATATATATATATGTATCTTTGAATGTCTTTAGACAGTATATGCAGATGTGTGTGCAAAGGCTTTAGTAAATATGCAGATATGTGTCAATATATTTTGTATGTATGTATGTATGTATGTATGTATGTATGTATGTATGTATGTATGTATGTATGTATGTATGTATGTGTGTGTATATGTGTATATAGATATATGTGTGTATGTATGTATGTGTGTATATAGATGTGTGTGTGTATGTATGAATGTATGTATGTATGTATGTATGTATGTATGTGTGTGTGTGTATATGTGTATATAGATATGTGTGTATGTATTTGTGTATATAGATGTGTGTGTGTATGTATGTATGTATGTATGTGTGTATGTGTGTGTGTATATGTGTATATAGATATGTGTGTGTATGTATGTGTGTATATAGATGTGTGTGTGTATGTATGTATGTATGTATGTATGTATGTATGTATGTATGTATGTATGTGTGTGTGTGTGTATATGTGTATATAGATATGTGTGTGTATGTATGTATGTGTGTATATAGATGTGTGTGTTTATGTATGTATGTATATATGTATGCATATTTGTATATAGGTATGTATGTGTGTATGTATATTTGTATATATGTATGTTTATATGCTTATATGTTTATATGCTTATATGTTTGTATATATGTATGAATGTATGTGTGTATGCATGCACGTATGTATGTTTTTATGTATATATGTATATATGTATGTATGTACGTATGGATGTATGTAACTATATATGCATGTATTAGTGGTTATGTGCTTATACGTAATTGTGTATGCATGAATGCATGCATGTTTGTAGCAGTTCTGCATTCCTAATTTCATTCTGCATACATGTATGTGTACAGTTTACTGTGCAGCTAGCTTTAATATATTCAATTTAAGGAGAGATGTTTTAATTTATAGCGATATATGGACACATAGAGAGAGGAGAGAGAGTAAAGATAGATGGACTAAAAGCGAGATAGACAGACAGATGTAAAGGTAGATGGATAGAGAGATAGAAAGACAAATAGAAAGGTAGATATATCTATATATATATAGAGAGAGAAAGGTAGATAAGTAGATAGGTAGATACATATCTTTCTTTATTTGCCACAGGGGCGCACAAAAATGGGACGTTAGAGGACGTGACGGCGGAGGTTTTACATAAAAATAACTTTAACATTAATAAATAACAATAAACTATATATAATAAAATAACAATTGAAATCCCCAATATGGGGGAACGTTACTGCAGGGTTGTTTTACACCCCGTGGATAGAACAACCCTCAACACCAGGGACGCGTTTTGTAGGTGTCCCCGTCTTCCCTCTGTTTACCTTCCTCAACCTACAGGTTTATATACAGAGAAGGTCCATTCACTCGGGCCATTTTTGCCACATTCACCCACCTTTCAGCGAATTTACTGGGGTGTAGCACCTCTCTCTCCACTCTCACCTTCCTTCTGAAGTGGTACTTAAAGAAGGGGATAAGTTGTTGTCCGGAGAGAAAGGTGTTTGCCCTCAGTCCTTTTAACCTCGTCCACCATATTACCTCTTTCGCCATAGCCAGAAGACAGAGGAAAACCGCCTCTCCTTTGTTCTTAAATGAAGGCGGCGGGGTGAGATAGATAGATTGATAGACAGAGAGAAAGGTAGATAGACTAACACATTGAAAGGTAGATAGAGAGATGGATAGAAAGGTAGTTAGAAAGACATAGACAGATAGAAAGATAGATAGATAGATAGAGAGAAATATAGATATATTTCTTTATTTTCCACAAGGGCGCACAAGAAAAGGGGACAATACAAGGACATATGCCGGGGATTTTACATACAATCGTGTAAAAAAACATTTTTAAACAAGCAAATTCAACAATCGAAATCCCCAATAAGGGGGAGGGGGAGGCGTTACAAATGGGTTGTTTAATACCCCGTAGATAGAACAACCCTCAACTCCAGGAGCGTGTTGTGCAATTGCCCCTTTCCTCCTTTTGCTCTCATCTTCAACCTACAGGTTTATATACAGAGAAGAAGGCCCAATCACTCGGGCCATTTTTGTTACATTCACCCACCTTTCAGTAAATTTACTGGAGTGATAGATAGAAAGGTAGTTAGATATATATATAGATAGATAGATAGATATACAGATAGATAGATAGATAGATAGATAGATAGATAGATATATAGATAGATAGATAGATAGATAGATAGAGAGAGAGAGAAATGTAGATAGACAGATAGAAAGGTAGATGGATAGAAAGGTAGATAGAAAAATAAACACATGACCATATCGTAGAGAGAAAGATAGATAGCAAAGACACAAAGAAAGATTGAAAGAACGCTAGAAGGACATAACATTTAAATTAAATAGAACGATGGATATAGAGGTAGAGAGAAAGATAGACGAAACGATAGAACGACACGAATTTCAAGGGAAATAGAACGATAGATAGAGAGAAAGATAGACGAAACGATAGAACGACATGGATTTCAAGAGAAATAGAACGATAGGTAGAGAGGTAGATAGAACGACAGACGAAACGATAGAACAACACAGATTTCAAGAGAAATAGAACGATAGGTAGAGAAGTAGAGAGAAAACTATAGAACGACATGGATTTCAAGAAAGATAGAATGATAGGTAGAGAGGTAGATAGACAAAACTATAGGACACAGATTTCAAAGTAAATAGAACGATAGATAGAAAGGTAGAGAGAAGGCTAGACAAAACGATGGAACGACACAGATTTCAAGGAAAATAGAACGATAGATATCTTTACACGAAACGATAGAACGACATGGATTTCAAGGTAAATGGAACGATAGGTAGAGAAAAAGATAGACTAAACGATAGAAAGAGACGGATTTCAAGGTAAATAGAACGATAGGTAGAGAAAAAGATAGACTAAACGATAGAAAGAGACGGATTTCAAGAGAAATAGAACGGTAGATATAGAGGAGGAGAGAACGATAGACAAAACGATAGAAAGATATGGATTTCAAGGAAAATAGAACGATGAATAGAGAGAAAGATAGACAAAACAATAGAAGATCACAGATTTCAAGAGAAATAGAACGATGGATAGAGAGGTAGAGAGAAAGATAGACAAAACGATAGAAAGACACAGATTTCAAGAGAAATAGAACGATGGATAGAGAGGTAGATAGAACGACAGACGAAACGATAGAACGACACAGATTTCAAGAGAAATAGAACGATAGGTAGTGAGGAAGAGAGACAAAAGATAGGACACAGATTTCAAGGAAATAGAAAGATAGTAAAATAAGTCAAGAAGAAAATGAACAACAATAAACGTTGCAGAGCCATATTTGTGCTATGTAAAAGCTGACTTTGCGGCCATTTACTGTCACATCTCCCTGAACGGGAGGTGTCGTTGAAAGAGTTGTAGTCAGAGAGATAAAGCTAGATAGGTAGGTAGGTAGATAGGTAGATAGATAGATAGATAGAGAGATAGATAGATAGGTAGGTAGGTAGATAGATAATAGATAGATAGATAAATTTCTTTATTAACCACAAGGGGGGGGGGGAGTTTACATAAAAGAACGAGTAAAACACAAATAACAAATATAAAATTAACAATACAGTCCTCAATAGGGAGGAGGCGTTTTGGGGGTCGCACCCCCCCCCCCGAAAAAGTGTGCAACCCTTTTCCTTAGGAGCACAGAGAGAGGGTGCTCCCTTGAACTTTCACCTTTTCACCTACAGGCTGATAAAGAGAGAAGGCCCATTCACACGGGCCATTCTCGCTACTTTCACCCACCTTTCATAAAACTTGCTGGGGTAGAGCACCTCTCTCTCTCCTTT
>OZ024761.1:31340076-31360076 GCA_964016885.1 Eledone cirrhosa
ACTTTATATCCATGTAGGAGAACCCCTACCGATGCGCTGAACAAGTGTGACTTTTTAGTCCAGCCAGCGACTTGAAAACTCTGGTACAAACACTACACTTGTGACAATTATTGACACATAGTGCTAGGCCCATGGTACCATGTGACGACAAGTGCAGAGAGATCTCCAGATATAAAGCAATGCCTGTGCCGTGAAGCTTTTATAGTGAGCAAAGGCACTGCACAAAGCCAGTCCCACTCTCTTAACCAAGACGATATTTACATCATTGGATACCATCAGGGTTGCAGGTGTTATATCAGAGTTTTCCTTCTCCTGGAATTCTGCCTTGACAAAGGCTAAGGGGTCATCTCTCCCGTATACATACATACATGTATACATACATGCATACATACATGCATACACACATACATACATACATACACACATACATACATACATACATAAAATACAGGAGAAGGAGGACATCTACGGACCATTGATGAGGAGTTTACAAATCCAGTATCCAAGATACACCTTTAGCTTCATACCCATCATTATTGGAGCTACGGGTTATATACCAACCCGCTTGGACCAAAGTATGACCGAACTTGGATTTGCGGACAAAAAGCGCAGCTCCCTAATTCATAGTCTACAAATGGCTGCGATAGCTGGCACCTTCAAAATTTGCAAAACATTCTTGCGATTCAAGGGATGACAATTTCTTTTCTTTTACAACCTTGCCACCAGGAAGGTGGCCGGTCAAAAAAATATACTCGAAATTAAGAGAAAGAGAAAACATACATACCATGTCTCACATAACGTAACGTAGTGTGATGTTATGACATGTTAGTATATATATACGTATATATATGTGTGTGTGAAGAAGGCACGCAGCCTAGTGGTTAGGGCGCTGGGCTGAAGATCATAATGTCGTGAGTTAAATTCCCGGGTCAACTGGTGCCATGTGTCCTTGAGCAAGACACTTTACTTCACGTTGCAACACTCCACTCATGTGGCAAGAATGAGTCTTTTACCTGTAATTTAAGAGATTATTCTTTCCAAACAATGTGTCACGTTAAATCTCCCTGAGAACTATATGTATTGGGTGGGTACACGTGTCTGTGGAAGCAGCTGAGCATTCCACAGACACGTGTTTCCACGAGTAGGTTATTTCTTTGATTGCATAAACTGGAGCACTCGTCGCAAGAAACGACGGAGATCCGTACCTAATATATATATATATATATATATATAGTTTTTGTGTGAGTGGTTCTGTATGCGTGTGTATATACGTGTGTATGTGTGATTCTACGTGCGTGTGTGTATACAGGTGGGTGTGTGTGTGTGGTTCTGTGTACGTGTGTATATATGTGTGTATGTATGATTCTACGTGTGTGTATACATGTGTGTGTGTGTGTGTGTGTGTGGTTCTGTGTACGTGTGTATGTGTGATTCTACGTGTGTGTGTGTATACGTGGGTGTGTGTGCGTGTGTATATATGTGTGTATGTGTGATTCTACGTGCGTGTGTGTATACATGTGTGTGTGTGCGTGTGTGTAGTTCTGTGTACGCGTGTATATGTGAGTGTACGTGTCTGTGGTTCTATGTGCGCGTGTTTATGTGTGTGTATGTGTGTTTGTGTTTCTGAATGTGTGTGTATGTGTGTGTATGTGTGTTTGCGTTTCTGAATGTGTGTGTGTGTATGTCTGTGTGTGTGTATGTGTGTGTGTATGTGTGTGTATGTGTGTTTGTGTTTCTGAATGTGTGTGTGTGTGTATGTCTGTGTGTGTGTGTATGTGTGTGTATGTGTGTGTATGTGTGTTTGTGTTTCTGAATGTGTGTGTGTATGTCTGTGTGTGTGTGTGTGTGTGAATGTATGTGTGTCTAACTTAAGTTTATATATGAGTATTTTTGTATTTGCAAATCACACATACTCATAGCCATAAACATATAGAAGGTTCTGCCCCAGCATGGCCTCAGCCGGATGGCTGGAACAGGTAAAAGAGTAAAAGAGTATAGATGCGCGTGTGTGAGTTTGTGGTGTGTGTGTTGTGTGTGTTGTGTGTGTTGTGGGTGTTGTGTGTGGTGTGTGTGGTGTGTGTGTTGTGTGTGTTGTGGGTGTTGTGTGTGTTGTGTGTGGTGTGTGTGCTGTGTGTGTTGTGTGTGGTGTGTGGTGTGTGTGGTGTGTGTGTTGTGGGTGTTGTGTGTTGTGTGTGTGTTGTATGTGGTGTGTGTGTTGTGTGTGTTGTGGGTGTTGTGTGTGTTGTGTGTGGTGTGTGTGCTGTGTGTGTTGTGTGTGGTGTGTGGTGTGTGTGGTGTGTGTGTTGTGGGTGTTGTGTGTTGTGTGTGTTGTGTGTGTTGTGGGTGTTGTGTGTGGTGTGTGTGGTGTGTGTGGTGTGTGTTGTGGGTGTTGTGGGTGTTGTGTGTGGTGTGTGTGTTGTGTGTGTTGTGTGTGTTGTGTGTGTTGTGGGTGTTGTGTGTGTTGTGTGTGTTGTGTGTGGTGTGTGTGTTGTGTGTGTTGTGGGTGTTGTGTGTGTTGTGTGTGGTGTGTGTGCTGTGTGTGGTGTGTGTGCTGTGGGTGTTGTGTGTGTTGTGTGTGGTGTGTGTGTTGTGGGTGTTGTGGGTGTTGTGTGTGGTGTGTGTGTTGTGTGTGTTGTCTGTGGTGTGTGTGTTGTGGGTGTTGTGTGTGCTGTGTGTGTTGTGTGTGGTGTGTGTGTTGTGTGTGTTGTGTGTGGTGTGTGTGTTGTGTGTGTTGTGTGTGTTGTGTGTGTTGTGGGTGTTGTGTGTGTTGTGTGTGGTGTGTGTGGTGTGGGTGTTGTGTGTGTTGTGGATGTTGTGTGTTGTGGGTGTTGTGTGTGTTGTGTGTGGTGTGTGTGGTGTGTGTGTTGTGTGTGTTGTGGATGTTGTGTGTTGTGTGTGGTGTGTGTGTTGTGGGTGTTGTGGGTGTTGTGTGTGGTGTGTGTGGTGTGTGTGTTGTGGATGTTGGGTGTTGTGTGTGTTGTGTGTGTTGTGGGTGTTTTGTGAGACAGGGATAATGAGAAGTGGAGGAGATAGGTGCAAGAGTGAAAATGTGTGTTGGGAGGTGGATACGATAACTAGACACATGTATACCACAGTGAGATAACATTCTACACCACTTGTATTATATAGTGATATCCCAGTCTGATATAACACTCTACATAATTGGTTATTATATAATGATATCACAGTGATATAACACCCTACACAGTTTACATTTTGATATCACATAGCTGATTATTTTATAATGATATCCCAGTGTGTTAACACCCCGTAGTGTTTACATTGCTTTCACAGTGTGATAACACCCTACATAGTTTACATATTGATACCACAGTGTGATAACACCCTACATAGTTTACATATTGATATTACAATGATATACCACTCTACACAGTTTACATATTGATATTACAGTGTGATAACACCCTACACAGTTTACATATTGATATCACAGTGATATAACACCCTACATAGGTGGTTATTCTTTAATATCACAGCGTGATAAGACTCTACATAGTTGGTTATTACATAATGATATTACAGTGTGATAATACTCTACATATTTGGTTATTACATAATGATATTGCAGTGAAATAACACTCTACACATCTGGTTATTACATAATGACATTGCAGTGTGATATTACTCTACACAGTTCATTTTTACACAATGATATCACAGTGAAGTAACACTCTACAATCTGGTTATTACATAATGATATTGCAGTGTGATAATACTCCACACAGTAGGTTATTACACACTGATATCACAGTGATATACTACTCTACACAGTTTTTACACAATGAGATATCACAGATATAACACTTTACATAGTCGGTTATTACATAGTGATATCACAAACCCTCTCTATAGTTTGTATTACATAGTGATATCCCATCGTGATAACACTGTACATAGTTGGTTATATATCACTTTACATAATTGGTTATGACATAGTGATGATACTGTAGAATACTGTAGAATATTACAGTGGGTTATCACTCTACATAACTGGTTATTACATAGTGATGTTACTGTAGAATAACTCACTACACATTCCATATTACAGTGGGATATCACTCTACTTAACTGGTTATTACATAGTGATGTCACTGTAGAGTAACTCACTACATATTCTATTTATATTACAGTGGGATATCACTCTACATAATTAATATTTTTGCAGGCTATATCTTAAAGAGTTTGGATATTAGCAAGAGAGAAGAGCGGACGAAACTGTTTGTGACAGCTAACACATGAGGAAGGAGAAAAATATCACCTTGTACATTTGCATAAATAGAAATGTGCTTTTCTTGAATGAGAGAGCAATATTTGAAGAGCTGGAAATAGCATCTAAACTCATATGTAAATCCATAATTCTAATAATAGATACACACATATGCTTGTGTCGTTGTTTCTCTGCTGACCATTTATATTAGACTCATGAAGGCAAACTTCATCCGAGCATCGATTTCTCTGAGATGGCATTTTGTGTTGTGTAAATCATTTTAACTGCTTTTAGATTCTTGGCAAAATGTAAGTTAGTGTTGTGTAACGACTATCAGATGTTGGAGGAGGATGGAGAGAGGGGGATAGGGGTTACTCGTGGTGGCTGTGTAAGTGAGGAAGGAACCGTTACTTATTGTACAACACAACTGAGTTTATATTCATTAGCGAGTGTGATTCGGTTGAAGAAGCAGGGAAAAGAAAATCCAAAATTCATTTTGCTTTTTCTATCACCTGTACCCTTAAACATAGGTGGAGAATTGGCAGAGTTGTTAGAACGTTGGATAGAATGGTTTAAGGCATTCCTTCCGGCACTCTGCTCTCTGAGGTCAAATCCCGCCGAGGTCAACTTTGCCTTTCGTCCTTTCGAGGCCGATAAAAAAAGTTCCAGTCTAGTACTGGGGTCGATTCTTCCTATATATATCTCTCTCATTTTCCCTCTCTCACTTACTATCTTTCTCCGGAAGAAATCTGCTGTACTCAGATCTGGAGAGAGGGTGGGTTCCGCCAGGCTTAAAATGCCCAAGAAACGCCCTCTGCCACTCTATTAGGAGTTAAGCGACCAAACATACATACATGATGCATCTTAAATTTCTATGTGGAGAAACGATTGTAAAACAAATGACATCACTTATATATGATGTACACTCACACAAACAATACACGGGTAGATGCTTCAACATACACTCACAAAGATACATACACACACATATATATATAAACCCTTAAAAATATAAAGATTGTTTGTAGGTCAATTCAAATAACTTTATTGATAATTTTACATGATATTGGATAGAATTCTTACATTTAAAAATCGAAATTAAGTAGCATCAGAAATTTATCCTCCTCTTCGTTAATTCCTAGTTTTACATTTTTGTAGAACCTTTATGTTGTTCTTCAACATAGTTTCACGTGGAGGAGGTAAATCATTGGAGCAAATGTTTTGTTATTCAAGTTATATTTTACATTCCAAAAATTGATTAACCCTTTAGCATTTACATTACTCTATGTATACTATTGTACTTTCACGCTAAAGATTTTACCTCACATAATATCGAATCTATGAGATTTTGATATTATTTATTTTGAGAAAAATACCTTAACATAAGTATGAGCAGCCAGTTATGGTTGGTTTGATCAAAACGAAGTGAGAGAATTCTGGCCGGATGTGGCCGGTTTAAATGCTAAATGGTTAAAGTAGATTTTGTCTCCAGCTATTTCTTCGTTTAGATTTGGTGGAGGAGCAGGGGCCTCGTTTGCCTTAAAAATATGAGGGGGACAAACCAACATTTGTTGATCCTTAAAGGAGCATGTTAGTATTGCTTATGGTGCCTTTCCCGGACCCTAATACATAAGTAAAATTTTACACTAATTTAATGTTATATATTCAATTGAAGTTCATATATAAAAAATAAGCTTAAAAAGAATTTATTATATCAAATAAAGAGGTGGATTGGCAGTATCGGTAGAGGGTCGGACGCCATGCTTTGACGCATAGAGTTACGGCCCTTGCCATTCTGAGTTCAAATCCCGCCGAGGTTTACTTTGCCTTTCATCCTTACGGGGTCGATAAAATAAAGTACCAGTAATGCACTGGGTGATTGCTGGCCTTGTGCCTAAAGTAGAAACAATTATATCAAATAAACAAAAAATAAAACATAGATGTTTGAAAAAGTGGTGGTGGGGACTTGTTCCCTGCTACCCCCCCCCCCCCCCCCCCCTGAAACAAAGCCCTTGTCGAGGGGGTTACTCTTTAGTGGACGTTATACATCGTTTCAGTCGGGGTATTTACTACAAAGGACAAACTTTCCTACTGGAAACAAAAATAAATAAATAAATAAATAAACTAAACCTATACAAAATGGACGGGAAGATAAAAGTAAATAAAAAGTTAGTTACCTGGTAATTTTTGTTTAAGTAAATTGTGCAATGCTGACATTCGATCTCATGAAGCCGATTTACTAAAATTTATTCTTCACCTAGATATAAAGAATAGTGCTGTATTATTAAACTACTAAAATTCTTAATAAACTATCAAAGTAGTCCCTCCCCATTAGCAAAATCAACCCTACTTGATTTGGACGAGTCCACTAATATTGTTTGTGTAGCCATCAGTATGTGTTAGATGTAACTACAATCAACAACAAAGTGTTTCTTGGCTGAAGACTGTTTACAACACGCTTCAAGCTAAATAATTGTTTCTACTTTTGGTACAAGGCCAGCAATTATCCCAGTGTATTACTGGTACGTTATTTAATCGACCCCGTAAGGATGAAAGGCAAAGTTAACCTCGGTTGGATTTGAACTCAGAATGGCAAGGGCCGTAACTCTATGCTTGGCGTCCGACCCTCTACCGATACTGCCCTCAACTGAAACAATTATTTCAAAAGAAACCACCACCACCACCACAGCTGAACTAAGGATTAAAATTGGATTCGATCAACTTTGATCAATTTTAGAATTAAAAATAAAATTTGAAGGACAAAATATTTGCTGCTGTAAATTAACTTCAAGTGAAGTTATGTTGAACTATGACTTAAGGATTTACATTACCACTCAACTAAACTGAGAATTAAATTCTTTGTTTTTACAATATCAGTGAAATTGACGCCCACTATCAACTAACTTACCCTCCGCTTATGGGTCTCGGCCTACAAACAAATTAAAAAGGATTAATGAACAAGAAAAAGGTAAGGTCCAATTGAATATATTAAATTATTAGATTGTTCGGAAATTATTGCAGGTTTTTAAATATTTTGAAACTTTAGTGGTAAGAAACTTTCAGGAAAGCTGGTCAGCAGGTCTTCAGAGAAGAACTACCCCGCCCACTTCTTCAAGCACATTTTTGCCAACAAGATACAAGTTTATTTCTTCCTCCAACCACTCGAATATTTGTGCTAGGATTTACTTCCACTAAATCCTTCTTTCAATTTATAGTCATCAAAGGTAGAGAGGCATTCACAACCTTGCTTAACTTTGAGTGAATTCACCACGACGGAAATTTTAAAATTAACCTTGCACTATGTATTCATTAATACTTTCTTATTCCTTAACGTCATTGATATTTCAAGTCGTTTATGCTCCACTGTAGTCGAAATAAATTTGGCAAAATTCCTGTTTTCAAAAATCTGAAATATTTACAAAAATACAATATATATAAAAAAAAAATATAAAGTAGAAAAAGAGAGCATAAAATAAGCTTAAAACGTTACATAATTTCACACACCTTGCGTGGGATTTTATTGTTAAATGTTGAAACAAAAAACACCCTGCCTAACTTTTAAAATAACTCGATATTAAGTGAAAAAGACCAAGAGTTTATACTTGTGTATTAAGAAGAAGGGAATGAGAAGTGATTGGAAAAAAATTGAATTTATAAATTGTTTTAGTATTTTGGTTTCTCTCTATTTAAACATTGCCAATGTTTAAATAGAGAGAAACCAAAGAATTTCAATTTTGAAAAATTGAAACGTTTCGTTAAAGATATGAAGTTACATTGTTTTCAATTTACGTGTAACATTATCTGTCCCTGCTCTCTAGAGCAGGGTTGCCCAAACATTTTAAAACGTGGAACCCCGTTTTTGGTTCAGAAACCTTTGAGAGAACCCCAAAGTCTAATACTGTTATATGTTCGTAATACTCCTCTACTTTTTTCACAGAACACCAGACACTTCTTTGTGGAACTCTTAGGTTCCGCGGAACCCACTTTGGGAACCACTGCCCTAGAGCGATCTGTTACTTTAAAAACTATAATGCTACTATTTTTTATGAAATAGTACTGGCAAGCCTATTGAGTGCATGTTCTATGTGTGTATAGGTCAAGAGTGTATAGGTCAAGAGTGTGTATAGGTGTCTGTTCCAATCTGTTCTCTCTCTCTCTGCGAACTCTCCATTTCCTGGAAAATGACTTGCATCTGAAGCGCCAAATCCTCCTAAGCATGATACTAATAAGACTTCGTATTTTTGCATTTCTGTGTTTATCATTTCTCTGACTATAAATATATACCTATGTGAGTGTGTATTTGTTTTGCAAGTCTCTTTATGTGAAATCGTTTGATGAACTAACTAACAAAGCTAAAGTGAAAATCGAATAGGGGAAAATGATCACCGCCCCATATATATATATATATATATATATATATATGTGTGTGTGAATGTGTGTATATGTGTGAATGTGTGAATGTGTGTGAATGTGTGTATATGTGTGAATGTGTGTATATGTGTGAATGTGTGTATATGTGTGAATGTGTGTATATGTGTGAATGTGTGTATATATGTGAATGTGTGTATATATGTGAATGTGTGTATATATGTGAATGTGTGTATATATGTGAATGTGTGTATATATGTGTATGTGTGTATATGTGTTTGTGTGTGTATATGTGTGTGTGTGTGTGTGTATATATATATGTGTGTGTGTGTGTGTGTATATATATATAAGCAAAATGCTTAATGAAAGAGTTACAAGCCGTTAAAACATATCTTTATAAAGCTCTTACATATGTTTCGCCCAATGGGACTCTTCTGTATCGCCCCTCTTTATACCTCCTCTTTATACCACCTCTTTCTATCCTCCTTTACGATACTGTAACTTTTATTACACACACACACACACACACACACAGGGTGTCCCCAACAAATGTATACACACTTCATTCTTGTAAATATTGCCTGTACAAGTAATCAAAGTGTGTATACATTTTTTGGGACAGCTATATATATATATATATATATATATATATATATATATGGGAAAGCACATAACAACACAGGAGTAAAGTTTCGAAAGGTATTAGGTTTGAAGTTAATGACTCCCTCTGGTCATTACTAGGACTTTCTCACCATATGCAGCCCTTTGTCTTGGAGTATTGCTACTTTTAAGTATATATAAAACACACGCACGCACGCACGCGCGGTATGGTTTCTCTTCCGTTCTAAATTGGTTTCGAACCAGGATATCCATTAATCCCATTTAGATACGTTGTAAAATCTACACCCTGTAATGTTCCTCTTATCTGTGGGTGTGCGTATATATAAAGTTACGTTGTAGAATTATAGGTATGAAATGCGTATGTCTATATATATATATATACATCTTTCTCTCTCTCTCTCTCTCTGTCTGTATCTCTCTCTCTGTATCTCTCTCTCTGTCTGTCTCTCTCTCTCTCTCTGTATCTCTCTCTCTCTCTCTCTCTCTGTATCTCTCTCTCTCTCTCTCTCTCTCTCTCTCTCTCTCTCTCTCTCTGTATCTCTCTCTCTCTCTCTCTCTCTCTGTATCTCTCTCTCTCTGTATCTCTCTCTCTCTCTCTCTCTCTGTATCTCTCTCTCTCTCTGTATCTCTCTCTCTCTCTGTATCTCTCTCTCTCTATATATATATATAGG
The DNA here is from genome assembly GCA_964016885.1 of Eledone cirrhosa. Lineage (NCBI taxonomy): Eukaryota > Metazoa > Mollusca > Cephalopoda > Octopoda > Eledonidae > Eledone > Eledone cirrhosa. Next base: position 31,349,965 of record OZ024761.1, read on the forward strand.
AAAATGTTCGACCCCGACGGCAGAGCTCAAGCCGTTTCGACGGCTATTTCTGCACTGAAATACCCACTCTACTACCCTAAATATTGAGTACCCTGGTACGTTATGGTCCATCTGGTTCCTTACCACACCTCCTTCTTTATATATATATATATATATATATATATATATATATATATATATATATATATAGCACAGTCATGATTATTTTTTTTTAGTAAACCCCAACTGTCCATTGAGTATATTAACCAGATTCTAAGCAATATCGACATCCTGCCCCCAAATAGATATCCAAGCTTTTACTTTTTTACTTTTTATTTATTTTCAAACTAACCCCCACCCCAAACCTCCTCTCCCAGATAGAATTTTCTCTATAATTTATATCAAACAACAGCTGAAACTCATTACAGTTGATTTTGGCGCATTCGATTACTGGCTAACGACCATATATATATGTATATATATACTTTTATATATTATTTTTCTTACCCTTTTTTTCTTATGTATATTTCTCGTTATTTTTCCAGCCTCACTTCCAATTTTTAACAGATTTTAAATCTCATTTCATGTTTTTTATCCATAACATTCCTGTCTGATGACCGATCCAGACGTATATTATTATCGTCTGTGATCCAGAAACCTTTGGTAATGGACTAGTTATATTTTGTGTTGTTCACTTTCTAATTAAATATATATATATTTATGCAGAGGTTATATTTAATTTGTTGGGATTCAACAAGCTTAAAAGTTTTATAACTCATATAAAGCACCCAACAGATAAATGGAGTAAATATTCAATATATTAATAAATGGAAACTATATTTATAAAACCATAATTATTTTATTATATATATTTCAAGGGCAACCAAGGCAGTTTTGGTGCGCTTTCATCAGATAAAATACAAAATTTGTTTTATAAATGTTGACATACCCGTAGAAAAACAACCTTGACGGTTTGAGGTTCGGTGGATAGTCAACCGTCAAGGTTGTTTTTCTACGGGTATGTCAACATTTATAAAACAAATTTTGTATTTTATCTGATGAAAGCGCACCAAAACTGTCTTGGTTGCCCTTGAAATATATATAATAAAATAATTATGGTTTTATAAATATAGTTTCCATTTATTAATATAGTGTATGTATATATATATATAATGATGGTTCTGAAACGAAATCATCGGATAAGACTGGAATGCCATCGATCGTTTTCTCACTCACTCAATGCTTTAATTAAATAGGTACCAATAAGATACCAATCAAAAGGTAAGCAGAGTGCACATATATATACGTTAAATAGTGAGACAAACGATTTCGTGTAGGTACTGATACTCTTATACAAGAGCCTTGTTTCAGGGGGGTACCAGGGGACAAGTCCCCCTCACATTTTCAAACATCTGCTTTATTTTTTGTTTATTTGATATAAAAAATTCTTTTGAAGCTTATTTTTTTATATTTAAACTTCATTTGAATATATAACATTTAATTAGCATAAAATTTTACTTATGTGATAGGGTCCAGGAAAGGCACCATAAGCAATACTAACATGCTCCTTTAAGAATCAACAAATGTTGGTTTGTCCCCCTCACATTTTTAAGGCAAACGAGGCCCCTGCTCTTATATATATATATATATATATATATATATATATATATATATATATATATAATATAGGAAGAACAGAATAAATAAATTCGGCTCCTGTCTCTCTCTATATATATTATATGGAGCTAGCTGTTGAAACGGCAAGAGCTCAGCCGTCGGTGTCCTGACGCTTTCATATAACCATACTCTACTACCATAAGTATCGAGTACTCTGGTGAATAATGGACTAAGTTTCTTACTGTATCTATCTTGATATATATATATCCAGTTGTTCAAACTGCCGCCTGATCTCCCCAGCGCTCTGGGCTGTGGAGGGTGGCTCTCCTAGTAGGGTCCTAAAATGATCTAGTCATTTCCTCTTCCTATCCTCGGGCCCCGTTCCCTGGATCTGACTCGAACACCTTCTCTTCCTCCCTGTGATCTCGTTGATGATCATCCAGCTCTCCTTACATCCAGACCTGTCAACCGCTCTCTCCACACTTCTGATCTTCTCTATCAGTGCCTCCTCTCAGATGGTGGATGGGTGCTACACGAGAATGCTGAGGATAGCTCTGAACATTAATCTGTACACACTGAGGGTGAAAACCTCAGAGCTATATGGGAGCCTCCCAAAAGTCAGCTCAAAAGTGACACGGAGGAGACTGAGGTTAGCTGGACATGCTCACCGACACCCAGAGTTGACATTGCACTCAATGCTCCCGTGGGTGCCCCTACATGGACACACTAGAAGAGGAAGACCAAGGTTAACGTATGTTGATGCCCTAAGGACAGACACTGGTCTGTTGGAGACACAGGACATGGCAGCGATCATGAGGGACAGAGACCGCTGGAGAGAACTCGTCCATGGATCTCGGAAATTTTACCCGCCCTAGAATATATATATATATATATATATATATATATATATATATATATATATATACGATCATGGTTAGTGTTTATGTTGTCAGTAGAATTGTGATATTTCGAAGAAGTTCACAAAATGTTATATATATATATATATATATATATATATATATATATATATGGTGGCTGCCAACTCGTTTTCGAGTACGGCCACTACTTTATATCCATGTAGGAGAACTCCTACCGATGCGCTGAACGAGTGTGACTTTTTAGTTCAGCCAGCGACTTGAAAACTCTGGTACAAACACTACACTTGTGACAATTATTGACACATAGTGATGGACCCATGGTACCATGTGACGACAAGGGCAGAGAGATCTCCATATATAAAGCAATGCCTGTGCCGTGAAGCTTTTATAGTGAGCAAAGGCACTGCACAAAGCCAGTCCCACTCTCTTAACCAAGATGATATTTACCAAAAAGAACAAGTCAACATCATTGGATACCATCAGAGTTGCAGGTGTTATATCAGAGTTTTCCTTCTCCTAGAATTCTGCCTTGACAAAGGCTAAGGGGTCATCTCTCCCGGTGATTTTGGATGGCCATTGACTCATAAGAGCTCCTTTGCCCTTTGACAGGTTTTGTTTTTAGTCCTGCAGGATGTCCAAAGTCACCCTCCTCACCAAGAAACCTTGGTGGGGTTGCCAACGACCCGACCAGGGGACAGGTTGTACTGGGATACATGTTACCAGTAGCATGTATGTATATATACATATGCATGCATGTATGTATGCACATATATATATGTATGTATACATATATACACATACATACACACACACACATACATATACATACATAGGACCGTGACAAGTGGAGAGGCGCTGCGCCGAACAGGACCCATCCAACCCCCGCAAGCAGAAAAAAGTGGAAATGATGACGATGATGATATACACATATATATATATATATATATACATACACACACATATATACATACAAATATACATACATACATATACATACATATATACATACATAACATCAGTCCAGACAGCATTTGAATGTCGCATATCTCTCCGACAACATCTACGAACCACGAAGCATAGGAGCCCGTTTCTCGAGCAAGTCTATCTGCATGAAACAGATAAGATCATGAGAGTTGGGAAGGAACTCATTGAGAGATATTCCCTGCGTGATAATCAAAAACTCACACCCAGGGATGTCACTCAGCAGTATCGCAGTGAATCCATGGATGAAAAACTGCAAGCCTATCAGCAAAAAATCATGCATGGATATGTTGCCAGGAAGTTCCAGAGTGAGAGTAATATAGATAAAGAAAGTAGTCTATCTTGGACCAACAACCGCTATATTGGCTCCCACTTTGAAGGATACGCTTTTGCAATCCAGGAACAGGAGATTAGCACGAAATACCTGATTCACAAAAGAGATAGGGATGCAGGCAAAACACCTAGATGTGATAACAAGTGCAGACTCTGCAGAACTAACATCGAGGATATCACCCATGTCATCAGCAGCTGATGAAAGAGTACTGGTGGAATGTTCCAGTAAAAACCCCAATAAAATGCAGACATAACAGACCAGATATTAGGATATGGGACAGGGAGAAGAAAGCATGCACAGTAGTGGAAATTAGCTGTCCAGCAGATGCCAATATAATAACAAAGATTAGCGAAAAGGAGAATATTTATGCAGAACTGATGAGAAATCTGCAGATACTCCACCCTCATTACACCTTCAGATTTATGCCTGTGATTATTGGGGCACTGGGATATGTTAGTAACTGCCTCAATACAAATCTTGAGAAGCTAGGCTTCACAGGAACAGAAAGAACACAACTAGTTAGGAAATTACAAGTACAATCCATTAATGGAACAGTAAACATATGTAAAACATTCCAAAACTTTTGCATCTAATAACTGCATATACACATGTGCAGATACAAAGCATATACACATGCACACATACAACTCAAAACATCCACACATACAATAACATCCATATCTACACATGCATGCATACATACATATCTACCTAGTTGATGTTGTGTAAATTCCAATGAGAGAGTCTTGTGTCTATGTTAGAAACCGACTCTCTCTCTATTGGGAAAAAATTTGTGAAATTATAAAACTATAAGAACATACATACGTAAATACATACATACATATACATACATACATATATATACATACACATATATATATATATATATCTATACATACATACACACATATATAAATACATATACACACACATACATACATATATATATATACATATATATATACATATACATACATACATATACACACATATATATATATGTATATATAAATAAATATATATACATACACATACATATACACCCATATATATATATATATATATATATATATATATATATATATATATACATACACACACACACATACATATAGATACATACATATATATATATAGATACATACATGATGGTTGCCCCCTCGTTATCGAGTATATATTATAACTATTACTACTCGTTATCGTGTATATATATAAACTATTGTGGATTGGCAGTATCGGTAGAGGGTCGGACGCCATGCTGTCCAGCATAGTTACGTCCCTTTACGTTCTGAGTTCAAATCCCGTCGAGGTTGACTTTGCCTTTCATCCTTACGGGGTCGATAAAATAAAGTACCAGTAATGCACTGGGTAATTGTTGGCCTTGTGCCTAACGTAGAAACAATTATTAATAATTATTAATGAATTCTATCGTGCAATGCCTGTGCATGAAGTGAGGAAAGACTGTGCACTGAGCCAATCCCACTCTCTGAGCGACAGTAGCTATAACCCGAAAAGAAGAAAAGATCAACATCATCGGTAACTACTGAGCCGCAGGTTTTATATCGGAGTTATCCCAGTTTCCTGAGTTGCCTTCTAGAAGAATGCCCTGACAAAGGCTAGGGGTCCTTCACTCCCAGTGGTTTAACCGCGTGGTACATGTGTATATACATATTTACACACTTTTGGATGGCCGTTGACTCTTATGAGTTCTTCCGCCCTTTGTCAGGTTTTGTTTTTTGTCCTGCAGGATGTCCAAAATCACCCTCCTCACCAAGTAAATATGGTGGGGTTGCCGGTTTAGTCGCCGATGACCCGACCATGCGACAGGTTGTACTGGGTTACATGTTACTAGTAGCACTCAAGAGTGACCCGACATGTATGTATATATATATACACACACACACACACACACACCCGAACGTACATTATTTTCATACTTTGATATTAAAATATATTCCATTGACCGCTTCCTTTTAATATCTTAATACCGGTGACATTTTCTGCAGAAACCTTTCTGTGCGACCTTCATGTTATCGCGGTTATCGACACCGGAAGTTCATTTAAAATCGGAAGCTGAAGCCCACGTGGTACGAATCAAAATGGCTACGTTGTTACTTCAACCCGGCAATGTGGGTGGCATCTCCAGCAATTAGATGCTGATTCTTCTTGTTGTTGATGTTGTTGTTATTGTTGTTTTTATTCTATATGAAGAATCTAACATAAAATAATGGATACAGTGCTTCTATAGAATGGCTTCTAACAGTGGTTAGACATTTCTCTTACACACGTGTGTATGTATGTGTGTGTGTTATATCAAGTTTTAAAATATATATATATATATGTGTGTATGTGTATATATCTATGCATTTTGTGTATATACATATATATATATACACACACATACCTGTACAAGTAACCAGTAATCTCATATAACCATTTATAGCCTTCTATCCTCCATCGACAATGTTTTACACGGTTTGCACCTTCCTCTCTATTCCTCCTCTACCTCCCACTTCCTTCCTTATTCCTCCTCTTCCTCTCACTTCCTCTCACTTCCTCTCACTTCCTTCCTTTATTCCTTCCCTCCTCTCTTCTTTCTCCTCCTCCCCTCCTCCTCTTCCTTCTCTTCCCTTCTTCCATTTATATTTGAAACTAGTTCTATCGGATTACACAAACTATATTATTCCTTTGCCGGATTACATATCATGAAGTATTCTAAGACGTCTTCAGTTTCGGTTTACTACTACTACTACTATTACTACTACCACCATTACTACTACTACTACTATTATTACTACTACCACCATTACTACTACTACTACTACTACTACTATTACTACTACCACCATTACTACTACTACTATTACTACTACCACCATTACTACTACTACTACCACCATTACTACTACTACTACCACTACTACTACTACTACTACTACTACTACTACTATCACTACTACTATTATTATTATTACTATTACTACCATTACTACTACTACTACCACCATTATTACTACTACCATTACTACTACCACCACCATTATTACTACTACTACCACAACTACCACAGCAGCTACTACTACTATTACGCCAAGTACTCCTACTGCTACCATTATTAGTACAGCAGCTACTACTACTATTACAACTACTACTACTGCTACTACTACTGTCGTGTGTTAGCTTTAACCACTCAGTTAATCTTTCTCTCCTTCTTTCTCTCTTCACTTTCTCTTCGCTTCTTTCACCTTCTGTCTCTCCCTCGCTCTCTCCCTCGCCCTCTCTATCTCCCCTCTTCTCTGTCCTTTCTCTCTCTCCCCACTTCTCTGTCCCCACCTCTCTGTCCTTTCTCTCTCTTCCCTCTTCTCTGTCCTTTCTCTCTCTCTCCCCTCTTTGTCCTTTCTCTCTCTTCCCTCTTCTCTGTCCTTTCTCTCTCTTCCCTCTTCTCTGTCCTTTCTCTCTCTTCCCTCTTCTCTGTCCTTTCTCTCTCTCTCCCCTCTTCTCTGTCCTTTCTCTCTCTCTCCTCTCTTCTCTGTCCTTTCTCTCTCTCTCCCCTCTTCTCTGTCCTTTCTCTCTCTCTCCCCTCTTCTCTGTCCTTTCTCTCTCTCTCCCCTCTTCTCTGTCCTTTCTCTCTCTTCCCTCTTCTCTGTCCTTTCTCTCTCTCTCCCCTCTTCTCTGTCCTTTCTCTCTCTCTCCTCTCTTCTCTGTCCTTTCTCTCTCTCTCCCCTCTTCTCTGTCCTTTCTCTCTCTGTCCTTTCTCTGTCCTTTCTCTCTCTCCCCTTCTCTCCCTCTCTCCCCTTCTCTCCCTCTCTATCTCCCCCCCCTCTCTCTCTCTCCATCTCTCTTCCACTCTCTCCCTCTCTCCCATTCTCTGACCTGGTTCTTAATACCACATCTGTACTTCAGTTATGTTAGTATTGTCCTTAACTAGCACAAGCCCACCTCTTTCAGCACACTTGGATACTGTTGTTGTGGTTGTTGAGGTTGTTGTGGCGGTTGTTGTGGCGGCAGTCGATGTAGTTGTGGTGGTCGTCGTTGCTGTGGTTGTTGTTATTGTTGTTCGTGTGGTTGGAGGTGTGGTTCATGTTGTAGTTGATGATGTGGTTGTGGTGGTTGTTGTTGTTGTGATTGTTGTCGTGGTGGTGGTTGTTGTCGCGGTTGTTGTTGTGGTTGTTGTTGTGACGGTAGTAGTAGTGGTGGTGGTTTGTTGTGGTTGTTGTGATTGTCATTGTCCTTTTGCACTATGTAAACCCCATGTACCAGTAATGCACTGGTTGAATTCAATCGACTTTCACCTCTTCCCATATTGCTGGCCTTGTGCCTAAATCAGAAATCATTATAATTATTACCATCATTGTACTAAGGGCTGATATAATCCCCCACCCAAACATACGCATCTTTCCCACACACCCCTCCCCACACGTGCACCCTCCACCCGTACAACCCCGCCCACCCTCACTACATACCCGCCCCACTCACCACTCCCCCACCCTCCCCACACACACACACCAACCAAAATAATATCATAAGACGATATATGACAGTTGGTAGAATGCTCGATAAAATGTCTGCGTTGTTTAGTTACGTCCCTTTACCCCCTTCCCACATCACCCTCTACCCAAGCTCAAACCTTCCCAAGGTCACCTCTTCCTTTCCATCTTTCTACAGTCGATAACATAAAATACTAGACCGTATTGGGTACGAGTCAATCTACTGTACCCCTTCCCCTCTTAAATGTGACAAAATTAGAAATCGTTAGAATTGTCGTTGTTTTTGTTGTCGTTGTTGTTGTTGTCGTTATTATTACAATTATTTCCATTGCTGTTATGTGTCTGTGTGGTGTGTGTGTGTGTGTGTGTGTGTGTGTGTGTGTGTGTACATATATATATAAGGTAAATAGAGGTGATATATGTATGTGTGTGTATATATATATATATATATAAGGTAAATAGAGGTGATATATGTGTGTGTGTGTATATATATATGTATATATATATATAAGGTAAATAGAGATGATATATATGTATGTGTGTATATATATATATATATATATATAAGGTAAATAGAGGTGATATATATATGTGTGTGTATATATATATATATATATATATATATATATAAGGTAAATAGAGATGATATATATGTGTGTGTGTGTATATATATATATATACACACACACACACATATCATCTCTATTTACCTTATATATATATATATATATTTATGAAACTGATCTATATTATATTTTATCTGATGAAAGCACACCATAATTTAACTTGGTGTCCTTGAAATATGTATAATGAAATAAATATGGTTTTATATAGTTTCCATTTGTTAATATCGTATTTTTACTCCAAATATTTGTTGAGTGCTTTATATCAGTTATAAAAATATTTGCTTGTTGTATCCCAACAATTTAAATAGAACTTTTATATATATATATATATATATATATATATATATAACGAAGGAAATGTGGTAAGGAACCAGGTGGACCATAACGCACCAAAGTACTCAATACTTAGGGTAGTAGAGTGGGTAATATATGTATATATGTATATATATGTATACATATATATATATATATACATGTATACATATATATATATATACATGTATATATATATATATATGTATACATGTATATATATATGTATACATGTATACATGTATATATATGTATACATGTATATATATATGTATACATGTATATATATATGTATGTATATATATATATATATGTATGTATATATATATATGTATGTATATATATATATATATGTATGTATATATATATATATATATATGTATACATGTATATATATATATGTATACATGTATATATATATGTATACATATATGTATATATATATGTATACATATATATATATATATATATGTATACATGTATATATATATGTATATATATGTATACATGTATACATATATATATATGTATACATGTATACATATATATATATATATACATGTATAGATATATATATATACATGTATAGATATATATATATACATGTATAGATATATATACATGTATACATATATATATATACATGTATACACATATATATATATACATGTATACACATATATATGTATACATGTATACACATATATATGTATACATGTATACACATATATATGTATACATGTATACACATATATATGTATACATGTATACACATATATATGTATACATGTATACATGTATACATGTATACATATGTATACATGTATACATATGTATACATGTATATATATATACATATGTATACATGTATATATATATACATGTATACATGTCAACA
>OZ024761.1:31370076-31375076 GCA_964016885.1 Eledone cirrhosa
CACCACCAATAACAATAACAGCAATAACAACAATAACAACAGCAATAACACCAATAACAACACCAGTAACACCAATAACAGCAATAACACCAATAACACCATCAATAACAACAGCAACAGCAGCAATAAAAACAGCAACAGTAGCAACAACAGCAATAACAACAGCAGCAACAGTAGCAACAGCAACAGCAGCAACAATAGCAGCAATAACAACAACAACAACAACGTTAACACCACCACCACAGCAATGTCATCATATATTGAGTGGTTAAATTAAGAAATCTTTTGTCTTCAATATGGCTTCTGTACGTCAGAACACCACTTTTTCTAACTACCTTAATATAATCTTTTTCACCCCTTCCCCCTCTCCTCCCCCTCTCCTTCTTTTACACCCTCCCCCACTCCCCGTCCCCCACTTTAGCTCTCCCCCTCTCCTCCCTTCTCCCCCCACTTCCCCTCTCTTCTCACCCACCACCCCTCTCCTCCCCTTTCTCCCCACTCTTTTCCCCACTCCCCCCACTCCCCCTCCCTCTCTCACCATCCTTCCCCGCCCCTCTCCCCATCTCCATCCCCATCTCCACCCCTCCCCCTCTCTCCTTTATCACTCCCTCTTCACCTCAATCAACAATCTTTATAATGAGAAATATATATGGCTTGGCAATGACGTCATCACAACTAAACTGTATTTCATTAGAAATAAATAAATAAATATGATAAAGAAAAGAGAAAATGGAGAAAAAAAAAAGATAAATTGTTTTCAAAAGTGGCATTGAAACCTTATGACGTAACTTACTATGAAGGAACTGGACGAGACCTGACTGTCTGTCATGGCGTCGCACTGGTGTATACCTCACACGTCATAACACTGTCTGGCTAAATGCCGCACCTTCACTGGGAACCTATACCCAGCCTGGGGGTCACACTATTGGCTGGCTAAATGCCGCACCTTCATTGTGAACCTATACCCAGCCTGGAGAGCAACTGTCTAAGCATTTGCTGCGGCAACCCCTCCTCCGACCTGATTTGTAAGCAACATGAATAACGCCTTTGGATTCATAGTGGACGCTTTCGACCCTCAACCGCCCCTCCGCCCGCCTTGCCCACACTGTCATGGCCTCAGTGTTAGTCGTACCTCCTACACCATAGCAATCCCTGGATAAACGCCGTATCTTCACCGTGAACCTATATCCATCCTGGAGGGCGACTGTCTAAGCATTTGCTGGGGAAACCCCTTCTCCGTCCTGATTTGTGAGCAGCAAAAATGAGGCCATTGGCTTCACGGTGGACGCTTTAGGCCTTCAACCGTCTCACCACCACGCCCGAACTATCTGGGGTCACAGTGTTGGTTGTACCTCCCACACTATAGCAATCCCTGGGTAAACGCTGTATCTTCACCGTGAACTTATACACAGCTGGAGTGCGACTGACTACACACAGGCTCTGCCCCATGCCATCCGTGTTAGTCATGTTGGTCCATACCTCCCACACCATAGCAATCTCTGGCTGGACGCCGCATCTTCACATGAACCTGTACACAGCTGGGCAGCAACTGTCTACGCATTATCTCGCCCCCAACGTCCAGATCTGTGAGCAGCACAAATGAGGTCTTTGGATTCACGGTGGACACTTTAGGCCTTCAACCGCCTCTCCGCCCCGTCTGCACTGTCATGGCGTCACAGTGTTGGTCATACGTTCTACACCATAGCAATCCCTAGCTAAACGCCGTACCGTGAGCGTGAACCTATACCCAGCTGGTCAATAACTGTCTATGCATTGGTGTTTCTCTGAGACTCGGCCTTCCGGATCTATAAGTAACACATTTGATGCTATCCGATTCACTATGGACGCTTTCAGCCAACAATGTTTTGCAATTGTTGAAACCAGTTGAAATATTTTACTGGTACCGGAAGTTGTTTTGCAATTGTTGAAACCAGTTGAAATATTTTACTGGTACCGGAAGTTGTTTTGCAATTGTTGAAGCCAGTTGAAATATTTTACTGGTACCGGAAGTTGTTTTGCAATTGTTGAAGCCAGTTAAAATATTTTACTGGTACCGGAAGTTGTTTTGCAATTGTTGAAACCAGTTAAAATATTTTACTGGTACCGGAAGTTGTTTTGCAATTGTTGAAACCAGTTAAAATATTTTACTGGTACCGGAAGTTGTTTTGCAATTGTTGAAACTAGTTAAAATATTTTAAAGGTACCGGAAGTTGTTTTGCAATTGTTGAAGCCAGTTAAAATATTTTAAAGGTACCGGAAGTTGTTTTGCAATTGTTGAAGCCAGTTAAAATATTTTAAAGGTACCGGAAGTTGTTTTGCAATTGTTGAAGCCAGTTAAAATATTTTACTGGTACCGGAAGTTGTTTTGCAATTGTTGAAACTAGTTAAAATATTTTAAAGGTACCGGAAGTTGTTTTGCAATTGTTGAAACCAGTTAAAATATTTTACTGGTACCGGAAGTTGTTTTGCAATTGTTGAAACCAGTTAAAATATTTTAAAGGTACCGGAAGTTGTTTTGCAATTGTTGAAACCAGTTAAAATATTTTACTGGTACCGGAAGTTGTTTTGCAATTGTTGAAACCAGTTAAAATATTTTACTGGTACCGGAAGTTGTTTTGCAATTGTTGAAGCCAGTTAAAATATTTTAAAGGTACCGGAAGTTGTTTTGCAATTGTTGAAGCCAATTAAAATATTTTACTGGTACCGGAAGTTGTTTTGCAATTGTTGAAGCCAGTTAAAATATTTTACTGGTACCGGAAGTTGTTTTGCAATTGTTGAAGCCAGTTAAAATATTTTAAAGGTACCGGAAGTTGTTTTGCAATTGTTGAAGCCAGTTAAAATATTTTACTGGTACCGGAAGTTGTTTTGCAATTGTTGAAGCCAGTTAAAATATTTTAAAGGTACCGGAAGTTGTTTTGCAATTGTTGAAGCCAGTTAAAATATTTTAAAGGTACCGGAAGTTGTTTTGCAATTGTTGAAGCCAATTAAAATATTTTACTGGTACCGGAAGTTGTTTTGCAATTGTTGAAGCCAGTTAAAATATTTTACTGGTACCGGAAGTTGTTTTGCAATTGTTGAAGCCAGTTAAAATATTTTAAAGGTACCGGAAGTTGTTTTGCAATTGTTGAAGCCAGTTAAAATATTTTACTGGTACCGGAAGTTGTTTTGCAATTGTTGAAGCCAGTTAAAATATTTTAAAGGTACCGGAAGTTGTTTTGCAATTGTTGAAGCCAGTTAAAATATTTTAAAGGTACCGGAAGTTGTTTTGCAATTGTTGAAGCCAGTTAAAATATTTTAAAGGTACCGGAGGTTTCTTGAATTCGCTTAGTGAGAACTTAACATGATACCTATTTTCATGTCTGATCTGGTCCCGTAACTCCTGATAGAGTCGTAGGGGCGCCGTATTTACATACGGCGTTACTTGGGCATTTTAAGCCTGGTGGAGCTCATCCCTCTTTAGGCCTGAGTACCGCAGATTTCTTCCACGGAGAGGAGGAATTTATCCTAATACTAGACTGGTCCTTTTTTTTTATCGTCCTCGAAAGGATGAAAGGCAACTCTGAGAGCCGAAATGAATTCCATAAAGCATTCTATCCGACGTTCTAACGACTATGACAATTCGCCACCCCATGATACCTATTACTTCTTTCTAAAAGATTTCTTTTAACATACATTTAGATGTTTGGTGTATGAGTCCTGGGAGATCAGCAATTGTTTTTAACAACAATCAACTTGATGTTGTTTTTACATCCTGCTTACTAACAAAGACAAAAGGAAAGAGGAGAAAAAGAGAAAAACACACCTAAAATGATTAGAAGTTCAATGTTTTAGTTTGTGTAAGGCAAAGACAAATAGGAAACTACCACTGTGATTATAGAGAGCACATAAATATAACTAGAAGTGAAGAACAGTTGTATTGTTCATATATATTGTTTAAATACTGACCTGTAGGCATTCCACGACAGAAGTTGGTTTTTCTCTTTTTCTTTTTCTGTTTCACTGAGGCAGATGAAATAGTGTTTACTGCAATTGTGTCACTTTCTATTTTGTGAGGATTTCATCTCCGAAATATCTATAGACAAAGTAATTGGTCATTGTTTGTTTAGTTTTCTGTTGGTTTGGAGTCTTTTTATTTCTTTTTTTGTTTGTTTTGTTTTGTTTTATCTTCTCAGACCGTTTTCTTACTTCTTTCTTGCTCTGGAGCAAAAAAGAAAACATACAAGAGGAAGGAGATTCTGGAGAGAAGACAGAAGACAAATTGATTGGAAAATTAGCTGAAAGATATTTAGGTTGGAAGGAGAGAGGGGAGTTAAATATATTAGAGGAATAGGCAAGGTGTGTGTGTGTATGTGTAAGTGCATGTGTGAAGGAAACTATGACTGCAGGAGAGAGAGAGAGTGTGTGTGTGTGTGTGTGTGTCGAACAAAATGACTGAATAAGAAACAAGGCAATGAGAGAGAGAGGGAAAAAGATAATAGGGAAGGGAACGGAAGGAGATATAATGATGGAGAGAGGCGGTGAGAAGGAGGGACAGGCAGATAGACAGAGGGAGAGAGATGATATGGAAGTGATGAAGAGAGAGAGGTAGGGTGAGAAAAAGATGACCAAAGGTAAATATACCTGAAAAATAGGAAAGAGGGTGAGTGTTATAGGTGCAGTTGGGAGATGTTAAGAGAGAGAGAGAGAGATGGGAGGAAGACAGAGAGAGGGGGGAGACAGAGAGAGAGATATGATAGGTGTAGCAAAAGTAATAAAGCAAAAGAGGGAGAGAGTAGGAGGAAGAAGTGGTGGTGGGGAGAGAGAATATATGGGAGATGGTGAGAGGAAAATAGTGTGAAAAACAGACATGTGAATCTAGATTACATATTTACCTTCTTTTTCTAAAGAGTTTCCATCATAGTTCAATATTTTTTCTCGCTGAACTGAAAAATATTTTTCTTTTTTCTTATTAATTAGGCTTCAGGATACTGATATCTGCAGTATACTCAAGTATACTGTGT
>OZ024761.1:31412576-31415076 GCA_964016885.1 Eledone cirrhosa
AGTAAGGCAAAAAAATAGGGGGGGGGGAAGAGGGGGGGAAATAAATGACATAGGAAAAGGTTTAAATATAAGGGGAGATAAGGGAGGAAGAGAATACAAGGGTACAGAACGTGGATTCAGCAGGTAAAAAAACCGTAGTGGAAGTAAAGAACAGGAGAGGAGTTCAAGGTGGTTGAGTTATCATAGGAATGTCAATCCAGTTACAGATCAGATGTGATTTCAGATGAGGACAACATCTGAAGATCTCGGTCTTTGAGTTCAGGCAAGCAGAAGTGGCTTTCAAGTTTAGCAAAATCCTATATTTTTCTGTGGTACACAAAGAACAATTCTTTGTGCCCCTTTGGTACTCCCTCGAATGGTCTAAAATAGACCAATCGGGATGTTTTTATCCTTGAATTCCCACACCTTACTTGCGAGGGCCGTTGTTGTTCGTTTATCGGAGTGCTTAAAAGAAGCGACATGTGCATAAAACCTGGTTTTAAACCTGTCCTGGGTCATGCCAACATATCGCTCACTCCTGGCTGGCTGGTTGTTGATTAAAGGTGTCACTTTAACCTCATAAACAACAGATTTGGTGTTACATTTGCCCTGTAATGGGCATTCATCCGGCTTCCTGCAACTGCATCCTGGATTTGTTCTCGTATGATTTGAATTAGTGATCTTGGACTTCATTGATGGGAAACAAGAGTAACTGATCTTAACTACATTACTATTAAATATCTTATAATATCCATGATTAGGAGGAATATGTTTATCTAAGAGTTCAAGGAATTTCCTTCCTACATTAGTTTTGACAGTTAGAGAGAAGGGGGGTGTAAACCAAATCATTTTCCTTTTCCTATTATTGTGGTTAGTTTTAGGGGGGGGTAGGTAAATAATAAATTTGTTCTGTAAAACAGTTGTTTTTAAGGGCTTTATTATAATAAGGGGTGGCTTTATTAAAAATGTCTATAGACGAAGATAAGGTAAAAATCCTACGGCTAATGTTGGGAATAATAGTTTTAAAAACTATAGGGGGATGGCAAGACTCTTTGTGTATATACCTAAGATGTTCATTAGGTTTATGATAAGGTTTAAAAGAGGCGGTAAGTAGATCAAGATTAATATGAAAAAAGTTAGCATTGGTAAGGTTCGTATCTATAGTAATTTTAAGGTTAAGATTAGCAAAAGTATTGATTAAATCTTTACGAAATTTATCAAGGTTATGGCCGTTGGTGGTATGAGAAACTGCCAATCCGTCATCACGGTATAAACCGATATTATGGGAAGGAAATTTCTCTTTGGGGGTGTAGAGAAGGAATAATCCTACTAAGTCACACACATCCGCACTGTCATATGAACCCATTGCAACATCAAAAGAGTTTTCAGGGTTTGACTTTTTAACCCAAATATTTTCATTAGTAAAGAGTAAAGTTTTTCTAGCATGAAAGATAATGTCTTCTAATTTAGAAATATTAATGAAGGGTCTTGCAAACTCTAAGGCATTAGTTAATAAGGAAACAGTAATAGAGGGGTAAAAATCAACAATATCAAATTGGGTAAATCTACACTTATTTTTACCTTGTATATTATTAAACCAAGAAATAACAGAGGAAGTATTTAGCCACTGTGATAGGTCAGTCTTAGTTCTAATTTGGAGAATTATTTTTCTTAAGATTTTTTTTACTTGCGAGGCCAACTTCGGATTTAGCCGGGTTAATCAGTCTACAACTAGGTCGATTAGTAAAGTCTAATTTATGGTCTTTAAGGGTAATATATGCTTTACGCTTAGCTAGGCTTTCAATCCGGTTGTCTATTTTTAAAGAACTAGCTAGTTCTTTAGCTTCTTTATTAATAGTATTGTAGGTATTATTATTAGTTAATTGATATTTGTTGGTGATACTATTAGTTAAAAGTTGGTTATACAAAATACTATTAACTTCAAAGAGATTTTTAGTTTTATCAGAAAGAACAAAGGTGTTTGTAAAATTTTTAAAATTAGAAATATCGTTAGACAGTTTAGTTTGAAAATTATTATTGTACTTATGAAATTTGATATCACTAATTAAATTAACAAGGTCTAATTCGAAGTTGGCCATGTCTTTAATTCTAGGTGGATATTTACGGGATTTTATGTCAAAACAATCATTAGTATCAGCACTGAATAGTCCATTTCCTATGTCATTTATTTCCCCCGCTTCCCCCCCCCCCTATTTTTGGGTCTTACCCTTCACATACCAAAAATTTTTATTTTTAGATATTAATTTTTTTTGTGTTTCGTATATGTATGTATATGTGTGTATATGTATGTATATATATATATATATATATATATATATATATGTATATGTATATATGTGTATGTATATGTATATATAATCGTATGTATTATATATTTCTGTTGTATTTGTGCGCGCGTGTGTATATATTTATATGTATGTATGTATGTGTGTATATATGTGTGTATATGTATATATATGTATATATGTGTATGTATGTGTGTATATATAGATTTAATGTG
>OZ024761.1:31437576-31442576 GCA_964016885.1 Eledone cirrhosa
CCATGCGGTCTAAAAATATACACCAGCAAATTACTGGTGCCATGCGGTCTAAAAACAGACACCAGCAAATTACTGCTTTTATATACTATATTAACTTCACACTAAACATTTACCGTGTTCCTTAATGCACCCAAACTATAGTGATTTACACAGGTTGACTGAAGAGTTGGGCCTGTCTTGTTCTTCCATTTTATTTACCCTGTTTTGAATTCATATTCGACAAGCTTAGATATGCTGGATTATTTTGAAACTACGAATTATATATATATATATATATATATATATATAATCGCCACAGAGTAAATAACTAATTGATTTATTCAGTTATTATTATAGTTATCTGGAATGAGGCAATTGTATTTTCAAATTCCCGTTGTGCTACCCAAGTCAACAATAAACACACATACACACTCATATATATATATATATATATATATATATATAATATATAAGAACAAAAGATGGTTATGTATATATATATATATATATATATATATATATATATATATATATATATGAAAATGTTAAAGACCCCAACGGCAGAGCTCAAGCCGTTTCGACGGCTATTTCTGGTCCAGAATATATATATATATATATATATTGTTGTACTTTGGGAGGGTCATGTTGCCAATAAGAAACACACGCACCAGTTGCTTTCACTTCAATTTATTATAATAAATTTATAAATTTAGGAATTTATAAATTTCCGGTTGGTTGGTTGGTTCCACAACCAGATGGTCGTTTATATATTGTCAAAGTTCTTTCGTCACACATTCTGTGACCTCTTCAGTGACTGGGGATTCTTTTCTTTGTTTTTTGTGCCTCTCCTTTGTTCTGTCCTACGCTGAAGATGGCGTAGGACAGAACAAAGGAGAGGCAAAAAAAACATAGAAAAGAATCCCCAGTCACTGAAGAGGTCACAGAATGTGTGACGAAAGAACTTTGACAATATATAAACAACCATCTGGTTATGGAACCAACCAACCGGAAATTTATAAATTTATAAATTTATTATAATAAATTGGAGTGAAAGTAACAGGTGCGTGTGTTCCTTATTGGCAACATGACCCTCCCAAAGTATAACAATATCGGTTTCAACACACGTTTTCAGATAAAGAATCTTGCTAAACAAATTCAGAAAATGAAATATATATATATATATACGTGGGAAAGTAAGAAATCGGAGAATAGACCGTTAAAACATGTTTATTTAAAACAGCACCTACGTACGTTTCGCCCAGTTGGGCTTCTCAAGGGCATAAATAATCAAAAGTGTTCCTTATTAAGGAACAAAAGTGTTTCTTGTTAAGGCATAAATAATAAAAAGTGTTCCTTATTAAGGAACAAAAGTGTTCCTTGTTAAGGAACACTTTTGATTATTTATGCCTTTGAGAAGCCCAACTGGGCGAAACGTACGTAGGTGATATTTTAAATAAACATGTTTTAACGGTCTATTCTCCGATTTCTTACTTTCCCACGTGCTTACGCTCTGCTAACTCTCTAGCCCACTAAATATTAACACTTCGTATATTTAATACTGCCGACACTAGTATCGAGCACCTTTGGCATACGCTACTTGGCAAATAACTATATGTATCACCTATCCTCGCCTTTTTTCTCTCTCTCGATACGTAAATACTGTATATATATATATATATATATATGATTAATGATTAATTTCTCATATTATATATGTATATTCCATTCATGATTATTAACATTTCTAATTTTATTTATTCATTTCATCTCAGAGTTTTCGTTCTCTCTCCTTCTCTCTGTCTCCTCTCTCTCTATATATATTTCTCTCTCTCTCTCTTTTTCTCTCTCTCTCTCTCTTTCTCTCTCTCCTTTTTTTTCTTTCTCTGTAACCCAACAGCTTATTTTAAAAATAAAAATATCCAATACTAATAATAATATAAGTAAACAACTCCACTATCCGGGAGCTTCCAACAGTAATGGTTACATTTTTTAAGGGTATGTCAATATTTATTTATAAAACTGATCTATATTATATTTTGTCTGATGAAAGCACACCATAATTTAACTTGGTGTCCTTGAAATATGTATAATGAAATAAATATGGTTTTATAAATATAGTTTCCATTTGTTAATATCGTATATATATATATCATCATCATCATCACTCATCACTCGTCGACTACTGTCGAGATGATGGATCTCACTCTCATGCCCCAGAATCCCCTGTCCCCATCGCTGCCTCCAGGTCCTGTCTGCTGAAACCCGTATCCCTAGAGATACGTCAGGGAATGACAGCTTCCTACTCCTAGTCAGGCTGGAGTTAGGGTTCCAGAGCAAGAGAGCGGATATGATTTCATTGCTGGCACGGCATATATATATATATATATATATATATATATATATATATATATTTCCATTGGAAAGGTAAAGGAAAGGAGAGTGCTCTATCTAGGCTACAGAGCTATTTAGTTATGTAATAAACAACATAAGACAATTATTCCATTTACCAAGGGTTTCACAAAGACAGATGAGCTCGACACAGACGTCTGAAATTGTTTATCAGAATAAAATTTTATTTCGTCTGTCTTCGTGAAACCTTTGGTAAATGGAATAATTGTCTTATGTTGTTTATTACATAACTATATATATATATATATATATAATGAGCGTGTCTGTGTATTATTACTATTATGGCTGTGTGGTGAGTTTTGTTACCCTGGTGTTTCACCTGTGTACAGGTGAAACACCGGGGTAACAATTGCGACATGGGCTTCCTAATCACACTTTCATGCCTACGCCGAAACTATTTTAGATCAAATATTTCTTGGTGTTTCTTTGATTTTTAATTAAACAAGTTCAATACTTTATGATCGATTTATTCTGTAAATACCCAATATTTTTATTTTTTTTATTTTTTAATGATAAAATCTGTGTGTATTAGCATGCAGTTTATAGCAGTTCTTCTTTGTTGTTGTTGTTACTGTTGTTGTTTTCAGGTCATTGAGGTCAGAGCGCAGGCCGGTTCTCTCGACATGCCGCTCTCAATAAGATATTGATCAGGAGCCTGGATGGACAGGCCTCGACCGCTGACAGGGCAAGCGCCCCGACGGAATCACCTTCTTCCCATTCGAAGGAGGTAGATCCCTCATCTGGGACGCCACATCCTGTGACACGTTCTCCGTCTCCAACTTATACGTTATCGTATAGGTCGCTTCGGCCACAGACCCCCGATACTGCGGCCTTCAAAGCAGAGGCCAAGAAGACAAGAAAATACCGGGGCTTGCCCAGCTGCTTCCACTTCACACTGGTCATCCGTGGGACCCCAGGCGTCCTCAGACCCCATATTGCCAAGCTCTTCCAAAAAAAAAAACGGATCGTCAGCAGCTCGTCTGAGGGACGATCCCAGCTAGGTGGGATGACTATTGCAGCGGGTGTCGCTAGCCCTTGTCCACGGAAATACCTTTGCTGCAGGTTTGTCCACGGAGCGCAGCCCAAACACCGCCCCACCACAGACATAGAGCCTATCACCCTCTCTCCTCCCTTTCTTCCGTGGCCTCTCAGTCCTTGCTTTTACCCTCCCTTTCTTCTCATTTATGGCATATATAGTCCTTTCTCCTACTTTCCTATACAGTCAGACCTCCCCTTCTTTACTCCTACCCCTTTGTGTTCGTTGCTTGGTTTTGTTTTTATGTTTTTTTTTTCTTTTCCTTTCATATTTCATCAATATTTGTAATGTTATTTATACAACTGTGAATTGATGTATTGTCTGTAATTTTATTTTATACCGTGGAATAAAACATTTTTTTTTTTTTACATATTTTACTGTTTTTTTTAAATAAATTAGCTGCTACCATACTTTGCTATACTAGCTGCTACCATACTTTACTGTGATAGGTGCTAACGTACTTTACGGTATTAGCTGCTACCATACTTTACTGTGATAGGTGCTAACGTACTTTACGGTATTAGCTGCTACCGTACTTCATCGTACTTTACTGTATTAGCTGTTACCATACTTTACTGTATTAGCTGCTACCGTACTTTACGGTATTAGCTGCTACCGTAATTTATTGTAGAAATTTGGGCACTGTCTATGAAATCAGGGAACCCAATACTTTTTGATAAAAGACGTAAGGTGTTTAGGGATTATGCCTAGCGCCCCAATGACGATTGTCATGACTTCTATCTCAACATGTTGCTCAGTTCTAATAGTGCTTGCAGAATCTACATACTTATTGATTTTTTCAGTTTCCTTTTCTCTCTCATCTTTGTTCTTTCTTCGAGGAAAGACTTTGTCTGAAACGTCGTGAATTCTCGCAACAACATATAAACCTAATAAACTTCTATTATTGTCTGTGTGTTTGTGTGTGAAATGAGAAGAGGTGGATGAAATGTTTAAAGTGAATGTATGTATATACGAGATATATATATAATGTAATATACTATATATTGTTTTTTTTGGGGGGTTCAATATATCTATTGTCGAGTGTTTTCTCAAGAAACCATCGGTCATTCTCACGTGCCAGCATCTTCCATGATTTTACCAAGCATCTATATATACATACATATACACATGCACGCATCCATACATATATATACATACATACACACACACACCTATATCTACATATATGATATATGGATATACATATGATATATATATATATATATATATATATATATATATATATACTTGTATCCATATATATATATATATATATATATATGATATTGATATATATATATGATATATATATGATATATATATATATGATATATATATATATGATATATATATGATATATATATATATATGATATATATATATATGATATATATATGATATATATATGATATATATATATATGATATATATATATATGATATATATATATATGATATATATATGATATGATATATATATGATATGATATATATATGATATGATATATATATGATATATATATGATATATATATGATATATATATGATATGATATATATATGATATATATATGATAT
>OZ024761.1:31457576-31460076 GCA_964016885.1 Eledone cirrhosa
ACATGTATGTATATACATGTATGTATATAATGTGTATGTATATATATGTGTATGTATATATATGTGTATGTATATATATATGTATGCATATAATATGTATGCATATATGTATATATATATATATACACGTATGTGCATATATGTATGTATGTACATTTATGTATGTATATATATGTACATGTATATATGTATGTGTATATACATTTATGTATGTATATACATATAATATATGAAATTATTTTGTGTACCCAGTACAGCCAACGCTAAATTCAGGAGAACTCAATACTTTATATGGAGCAGAATATAATTCTGGTATTTCTTATTGAGTAACTTTCATCCGCCGGTCCTTAAGTCTGCTTCTCGTTTGAATGGAGAATGGGACAGGGTCTCTTTCAAGGAATGATTTGTAAAGGAAACTAGTTAAACAATGAAGTCTTCTAACGAGGCCTTGAACAACTTCGTAAATTGCTCATCATGGGAATAAATATCTTCGCTATTATCCACTGGATGATGATGATGATTAGTATTATGATTATCGATGCAATCCTCCGTCGGTTTCTACGACGAACATTCAGTTGTTTGATTGACTGATTGTCCAGATGTGAATTAACAATAAATAAAAAGGCTGGTCTTTTGAATATGTATTGTCCAGTTTGTGACATGCTTTGCGGCATAGTTATGGCCCTTTACTTTCTTATTTATTTCAAATCCCGCCTAGTAGCTTTGTCTTTCCTTTCATCCTTATGGGGACGGTCGGTAAAATAAAGTACCAGTAACACACTGGGGTCGATTTAATCAACTTTCCCCTTTCCCCGAAATGGTTGGCCTTGTGACTAAATCAAACTATTATAATGTAAGTGGTTGAATATTCCACAGACACGTGTAACCCTAACATAATTTCCAAGCCAAATCAACATAATCCAATATGTAATAACTCTAAACCTTTGAATTAAGTTATAATGCACCCGATAGGTTTCTATACATTTTCCATCAACCCAATTTTATTTACAATGTTAAGCTATACCCGAGGTTATGTTAAAGATACTTGCTGAAGGTTCCATACGTTGAGAGATCGAACTCCAAACCACACGACAGCAAAAGAGAGGAAAATAAACACGTGATAGTGTATCGTTCCCTCCATGTTGAAATAGGAACTTTCTGAAACTTCCCACCCCTACTAGTTAAGATTTCTCTATAAACGTTCAGTTTTCAAGAGTTCAATATAAACAGTTTTCTAAACTCATTGACAGTACATATTTTTCCTATTAGCCCACTAATATTTAAAACAAGACTCTACTAGTTATCATATTTTATAAACAAAATAATAGGGCGGTGGATTGGCAGTATCGGTAGAGGGTCGGACGCCATGCTTTGACGCATAGAATTACGGCCGTTTTATGATCTGAGTTCAAATCCCGCCGAGGTTAACTTTGTCTTTCATCCTTACGGGGTCAATAAAATAAAGTACCAGTCACGCACTGGGGTCGATTTAATCGACTTTCCTCTCCTCCAAAATTGCTGGCCTTGTGCCTGTATAAGAAACCATATTTTATAAACTAAGCATTATAATATGTGTATGTGTATAATTTAGCAAAATATTGGTACAGAATTAATTCAATCATTTCTGACTAACAATGCAAAACAGTTGCAAAACCCTATCAACTATGATTTCTCTATAAACGTTCAGTTTTTAAGAGCTCAAGATGAAAACTTTTCTAAACTCATTGACATTATATATTTTTTCTATTAACTCACTAATATTTAAAACAAGACTCTACTGGTTATATTTTATAAACTAAACATCATACTCTATGTAAAATTACTAGACTGATTACTAAACAAAAGTATCGCCATTGTAAGTCGAATGTTTTCATGTGTGCTTTACATGATATACTATCTATGTGTTAAGCTAGAGGTCAGAGGTTAGACAGAACATGTAATTAAAGGTAAAGGTGTGTGTGTGTGTGTGTGATTTAGCAAAATATTGGTGGAGAATTCTGACTCGTCGTCCAAACAAAGGCAAATCCCTACCTACTATGATTTCGCTATAAACATTCAGCTTTCAAGAGCTCAATATGAAAAGTTTTATAAACTCATTGACATTATATATTGGCAGTATCAGTAGAGCTTTACATCATAGAGTTATGGCCCGTTATGTTCTGAATTCAAATCCCGTCGAGATTAACTTTGCCTTTTATCTTTACGGGGTCGATAAAATAAAATACCAGTAATGCACTGAGATAATTGCTGGCCTTGTGTCCAAAGTAGAAACAATTATATATTTTTCCTATGAGCCCACTAATATTTAAAACAAGACTCTACTGCAGTAGTTCTCAACCTTTTATTGCCAACAGCACACCTTGGAACACATGACAAAATAGCGGCATGAAAAATAATATTTTTCATATATATTTATTAACTGTTTCATATATAATATTTTTGTTCTTAGTGTGCCGTTCAAAATTTTGCGGCACACTTAGAAAGGTCTTGCGGTACACCT
>OZ024761.1:31462576-31465076 GCA_964016885.1 Eledone cirrhosa
TCGTATAACAGAATTTAAAATATAATTAATTGTAAAATATTAAATTAATATCATTACTGATTCTACAATAAAATAAAAATAAAATATATAACTGAAATAAAAGTGTCAAAATAGTTTAAAATATTTTTTATCATTGCTCACAAATATTTGAAAGATGTGATAATCGCACCTATTTTCTGGTGATTTATTCAGAGAGACTGAGATTGTGAGAGAGAGAGAGAGAGAGAGAGAGAGAGTCTGTATATGTATGTGTGTGTAAGTATGAGGTATGTGTTAGATAGAGAGAGATAAAGGATGGGAGATGGAGAGAAAAGGTGGGAGATGGAGATAGAGAAAGGGTGGGACGAGACAAAGGGTGGGAGGTGGAGAGGAAGGGATCGAGATAAAGAAAGGGTGGGAGATGGAGAGGAAGGGTGGGAGGTGGAGAGGAAGGGATAGAGAAAGGGTGGGATAATAAATTTTGAAATCATCAAATCCAAATTACTCAGAGAGAGAGTGGAACATATCTATACAGATCGATATCTATACAGATAGATATATTGATAGGTAGATATATAGATAGAAAGATATACAAATAGATAGATATACAAATAGATAGATAGATATATAGATATACAGATATATATATATATATATCGATAGATAGATAGATAGATATACAGATAAATAGATAGGCAGATATATATATATACATAGATATACAAATAGATAGATAGATATATACATAGAAAGATATATAGTGGGACAAAGAGTGAGAGAGAAAGATAGTGGGACATAGCGTGGAAGAGAGCATGTGTGTGTGTGGGGGGGGGGGGGGGTAAATAGATAGAGGGAGATAGTGGAACATAGAGAGACGTTGTTTGTGTATTGTATATGTATGTGGCATAGATAGATAGATAGATAGACAGTGGAACATAGAGTTAGAGAGACATTGTATGTGTGTATTGTGTGTGTGTTGTGTGTGTGTGTGTGTATTGTGTGTGTATTGTATGTGTGTGTTGTGTGCGTGTATTGTGTGTGTGTGTGTTGTGTGTGTGAATGATAAAGGGTGTTCAGCAATGTGTACAAAACTAAAGTGTAAATTCAATGGCAGAACCACAGAATCTCAGAATCCCAGAACCACAGAATCTCAGAATCCCAGAACCACAGAATCTCAGAACCACAGGATCACAGAATCACAGAATCCCAGGACCACATAATCTCAGAACCACAGAATCTCAGAACTACAGAATCTCAGAACCACAGAACCTCAGAACCACAGAACCTCAGAACCACAGAACCTCAGAACCACAGAACCTCAGAACCACAGAATGTCAGAACCACAGAATGTCAGAACCACAGAATGTCAGAACCACAGAATGTCAGAACCACAGAATGTCAGAACCACAGGATCACAGAATCACAGAACCACAGAACCTCAGAACCACAGAATGTCAGAACCACAGAATGTCAGAACCACAGAATGTCAGAACCACAGAACCACAGAACCTCAGAACCACAGAACCTCAGAACCAGAGAACCTCAGAACCACAGAATCTCAGAACCTCAGAACTACAGAATGTCAGAACCACAGAATCTCAGAACCACAGAATCTCAGAACCACAGAATCATGACAGAAAATAAATTGTTATTCGGTTTAATATTAGATGGCTATTTTATTTTCGGTGATATTTCGGTGGCTATATATCTTGTGTGAGAGTCTTATAGGTTATCTTTGCAATCTGAAGCTACAGAGATCAACATACAAAACTGAATATAAATATCTCGTTTATTGGAAAAACTTTATAAATGGAAGCATTGACAGGGCATTGCTAGATTGTCTAAACAGTCTCTCTCATACTCTCTCTCTCTCTCTCTCTCTCTCTCTATCTATCTCTCTCTCTCTCTCTCTCTCTCTCTCTCTCTCTCACATTCTCACCCTCTGACGCTTTCTCTTTCTCTCCCTCTCACACACACACACACACGCGCGTAAAAATATATATATGTATACGTGTTTATATATTTATATATTATTAAACAAATCGGATGATTCTCTTTGATACACACTATATATAAGTCCACACACACAACACAACACAACACACCACACCACACCACACCCACACCACACCACACCACACCACACCACATACACACGACATGATTCAGGAACCCAGCGGCTGAACTTCGTCCGTTTCGACAGCTAGATCGGAAACGGCCGGAGCTCAGTCATCGGGGTCCTGGATCTTTTCATATTACCCACTCTATTACCCCAAGTATCGAGTACTCTTGTGATTTATGGTCCACCTGGGTTTTTTTTTTACCACTCCCATTTTGATATACAGTGTAAAACATGTCAAAACATTGAAAGTTAACCACTGTACCTTCATTCTATTCAGTATTGAGCCCTCTTCCATAATGTATTGTTATTCTACTTAATTCCACGATTAAAATTATATATCCCCTATAAACATACATATACATACAGACATTTATCGCCAACCATATATATACAACACAA
>OZ024761.1:31470076-31472576 GCA_964016885.1 Eledone cirrhosa
TTCAACAATTCACTGGGACGCTGTCAATTTCTGCTGTCTTCATATACTATATATATATATATATATATATATAATGTGTGTGTGTGCGTTTGTCTGTCTATAGATGTGGGTATATAGATGAATGCGTGCATAGTCACATAAGTGTATATAAATATAATATATAAGCATGTGTGTGTATATGTTTGTGTTTGTCTGTAGATGCAAATACATATATGTGGGATAGGTACATGTGTGTGCATAGATGCACATATGTATATATAAATATAATGTGTGTGTATATAAATGTGTGTTTGTAATATGTATATATATATATGCATATATGTGTGTTTGTAATATTATATATATATATATAAGCACGATGTTGCTGTTTAAAAAAAAAAAAGCAAAACAAACTCATATCGTTCAGGCCTGCAAAACATTTTTTTTTAAATCTATTTTTCAATATATCAATGGCTGTTTATATGCTATATCGGATCCAATCACTTGATTATCAAGCTCAACAACCAATGGCATGACATGACAAAGCCTCACGCGGACTTCGATTGGATTGCAGTTACTGATTGATTTCTGTGTTTGCTTAAAAAAATCTTTCTCTTCGTTTCTTTTAGGTTAGGATTGGCAGAGTATGTGACAAGCCGACAGAGGGAATCACTAGCGTCAATATCAAATCGCTCCAGGAGAACGGGGTAAGGAGCACAATGTTTTGCCTTGCTCCGTTTCCGCCTAGTGTTACCATTATTAGCATTATTATTATTATTATTATTATTATTATTATTATTATTCTACATTTGGCTCAAGGCCGGCAATTATCCCAGTGCATTACTGGTACTTTATTTTATCGACCCCGTAAGGATGAAAGGCAAAGTTAACCTCGGCAAGATTTGAACTCCATAAAGATCCGGTCCTTTATGGTCTGAGTTCAAATCCCGCCGGGGTTAACTTTGTCTTCCTTCCTTACGGGGTCGATAAAATAAAGTTAACCTAGGCTGGATTTGAACTCAGACCATAAAGATCCGGTCCTTTATGGTCTGAGTTCAAATCCCGCCCAGGTTAACTTGGCCTTTCATCCTTACGGGGTCGATAAAATAAAGTACCAGTAATACACTGGAATAATTGCTGGCCTTGTGCCAAATGTAGAAACAATTATTATTATTATTTTCACTGTATATTTTTTGGAATGTTTGCAAGTAGTTTACTAGAAAGAAATAGCTTAGATGTCACCTTCGTCACCGTCACAGTCGTTTTCATCGTCGTCGTTTGTCGTTTCTCTAAGTCGTTTCGTTTATCAATTGTTTCTCCAACTACTCATCATTCGAGTGGATAATATATATATATATATATGAATATATGTATGTAAATATATATATAAATATATAAATATATATATATACATATATGAACATTTATATAAATATATATATTTATATATATATACACATATATGAACATTTATATAAATATATATATATATATAAACATATATATATACACATATATGAACATTTATATAAATATATATATATATATAAACATATATGAACATTTATATATATATATATTTATATATATATATATATTTATATATATATATTTATATATATATAAGTATGCATGAACATTATATATATGCATTTATATACATATATATTTTTCAATCATTTTACGTTGGCACAACGTTCTCACCATTGATTACATAATAATACTTCACCCAGTCACCATGAAATATGTTCATCATATCGATAAAGAAAAGAGAATATATATATATAATATAAATATATATATAATATATATAATATATATATATAATATATATATATATATATATATAAAATGTATACATAATGTATTTATATATAATGTATATATATTTATTTATATATATATATATATTTATACTTATCTGTATTGTATATATTTATTTATATATATATTTATATATATATATATATTTATATATAGTGTATATATTTATTTATATATATATTTATATACAATGTATATATTTATTTATATATATATTTATTTATATATATATATATATATATATATATTTATATATAATGTATATATTTATTTATATATTTATTGATATATATATTTATATATAATGTATATTTTTATTTATATATATATTTATATACAAAGTATATATTTATTTATACATATATTTATATACAAGGTATAAATTTATTTATATATATATATTTATATACAATGTATAAATTTATTTATATATATATTATATACAATGTATATATTTATTTATATATATATATTTATATGTATAATCATAATTATGTAATTGTGTGTATGTATATATATATATATATATATATATATATACTATTCCTATTTATATATATATATATTTATATATATATATATACTATTTATATATTTATATATATACTATTTATATATTTATATATATACTATTTATATATTTATATATATACTATTTATATATTTATATATATGTATTTATATATAATGTATATAT
>OZ024761.1:31487576-31492576 GCA_964016885.1 Eledone cirrhosa
TATACACTCACACACATATACACTCACACATATACACACTCATACATATACACTCACAAGTAAACACTCATACGTATACACTCACACATACACTCACACATATACAATCACACGTATACACTCACACACGTATACACTCACACACATATACACTCACAAGTAAACACTCATACGTATACACTCATACGTATACACTCCCACACGTATACACTCCCACACGTATACACTCCCACACGTATACACTCACCCACACATACACTCACGCACGTATACTCTTTCTCTCTCTCTTTTTCTTTCTCTCTCATTCTTTCTCTTTCTCTCTCTCTCTCTTTCTCCTATTCTCTTCTTCTCACTCTTTCTTCTTCTTCTTCCCTCTCTTTTTTTCTCTCTCATTCTCTTTTTTTCTGTCTCTCTCTCTTTTTCCTATTCTCTCTCTATTTTTCCTATTCTCTCTCTTTTTCATATTCTCTTCTTCTTCCCCTTCTCTCTTTCTTCTTCTGTTTCTTCTTCTTCTTCTTCTTCTTCTTCTTCTTCTTGTTTCTTCTCGTTCCCTCTCTTTTTCTTCTCGTTCATTCTCTTTCTTCTCTCTCTCTCTCTCTCTTTCTCTCTCTCTTCTTCTTCTCTTTCTCTCTCACCGTGCATGCACACACACACACATATATATATATACATATATATATATATATATATATATATATATATATATATTGGTAAAAGGAAAATAAAATGCTCACAAATTGTTCCCAGTGAAAAATAGTTTAATTAGGAATAAGTAAAAATTAGTAATAAGTATTGGTTAGTATTCAGTTTTGGTTTTAAGTTTTTACCGGTTGCGCATTTCTAATGCTTTTCAAAAATAATTTTGAGATAGAGCGCCCGTGATGTTTGCTCTAATCTGATTAGTTTTGGAAATTCTACCTTTTTATGTGAAAAAAGTGGCTCCAGATGTATTAAAATAAGTTTCGCGCCAATTCGTGTTGCAAAAATTCTTGTGGTCAAAACAATTTTGATTGGTCGGTAGAGGTCATGTGAATGTAAAAAATTGATTTTGCGCCAAATGTAGGTTTGTCTCGGCTGATTGAGAAGTCACTGAAAAATAAGTCTTTCAATACAAATATGTGTGTGTGTGTGTGTAGTAGTAAAGAAGTTCATTGTTGTGATAATAGTCAGTAGGGATGTGTGTGTGAATTGCAGTCATGTTGACAGGTCAACAGTTCAGGTGCCTATTAAGACAAGTGTGTGTAGCAGAGTAATTCGTGGTAGAGTGATCGGTCAGTAGGAATGTGTCTGTACGTGTGTGGGGGTTATTTTAACATGTTAAAAGATATTTTTCAGCTCTTGTCTTATACGGAGAAGTGTGTGTGTGTATGTCGCTTTGTATGTTAGTGTACGCGTGTGTATGTGTGTGTGTGTGTATATATATGTATGCGTGTGTGTGTGTGTGTATATGTGTATTTTTGTGATACTGGTAAAAATGTTGTACATTATTCGATATTTTCAGTAAAAACGATTCTCTCAATAGCACATCAAAAACCTTAATAATAAAAGGTCTGAAATGATATATAGTATTGTCATAACACCAAGGTGTGTGTGTGTCCAGATTGTACGTACTGCAAGGGGAATCCATTAGGCCCTGCCGTATTGGAATACTTGTATACAAATATGCATGTGTGCGTATAAGTATGTGTGTGTGTCGGCACGTTTATATCTATAGACATCAAAAGGTATGCAAATTTGTGTATATTTGTGTTGTACCATAGAACATGTGTGTTTACGTATGTCATTGTGTTTATATGTGGATAGAGATGTATGTAGGATGTATGCTGATGTAGGTATGTATGTTGACGTGTGTATGTTGTGGGTTCGTCTTAGGGAGAAGTGTTTAGACGGGGTCCGTATTTGTTAATAAAGTGAGATTCCTTGCTGAAGCACTGGGTGTGGGTGGCATTATCTTTAAATTTGGTGGATTGGCAGTGTCGGTAGAGGGTCGGACGCCATGCTTTCCAGCATAGTTACGTCCCTTTACGATCTGAGTTCAAATCCTGCCGAGGTTGACTTTGCCTTTCATCCTTACGGGGTCGATAAAATAAAGTACCAGTAATGCACTGGTTAATTGCTGGCCTTGTGCCTAAAGTAGAAACAATTATCTTTAAATTTGTAGAGGGGAAAGATTCTGAAGTTGGGATGATTTTGGACGGCACAGGTATCAATGTGTTCACTCAGTGGTATTTTCCTGTATTCCCGTATTTTAATTTGGGATCTATGGACGGTCATGCGTTGGCGGAGGCTGTTTTTGGTCTGGCCTATGTATTGTTCTCGACAACCTGAGCAAGTTAATACATATATTAGATTTTCTGATGCGCATGTGAAATTGTGTTTTACTATAAAACGTTGTCCTTCTTTGAAATAGAATTCCGAACCCTCTATTAGGATGATGCATATGCCACAGTTGGGTCTATCGCATTTTTTTACTGTGGGTTTCGTTGTTGTGGTTGGCAGTACTTTGGCATGTGTTAGGATGTTTTTCATTGACTTAGATTGTCTTTTGCTCTTTATGATATCGTGTGTTCGTAGGATTTGGTTCATTCTATGGTCCTTTTTTAACACATGGATGTTCTGGAGGATGGTGTCAAAGGCCTCATAGTTGAGGGGGGTTGTGTGTGATGTATGGAAGAGCTTTTAGTTTCGGTTGATTTACTTTAGGGTGTCTAAGGTCCTGGGTACTGAGTTTTAGGGCACGTTAGATTCCATTGTCAATTAGTGATGCAGGGTAGTCCCTGCCTATGAGTGTGTCCTTTAGTTCTTGTAGCCATAAGTAACAGGTGTTTTTATTGGAGACTATAGTACAGATTCTCTTGGCTAAGTTGTAGGGAATATTAATTTTAACGTGTCTAGGGTGGCAAGAGTTGAAAGGAAGATATTGCTTGGAGTCTGTGGGCTTGTAGTATATGTCTGTTTCTATTTTTTTGTTATGAATCTTAATGAGGATGTCGAGGAAGGGGAGTTGTTGATGGCTGTATTCCATCGTAAAGTTAATATTCGTGTTGAGCTCATTTATAAGGTTGTGAAATTCTTTAAGTTTCTCGATGTTTTCGTGCCAAAGGATGAAGCAGTCATCTAGATATCGCTTCCAGTTCCTTTCTATGTGTAAGTGGAGAGTGTTTCCAAATTTGTTTAGGACTTTAATGTAGAGGGTGATTTCCAGGTATCCCATGATTAGGTTGGCATAAGTGGGGACTGTTTTCGTTCCCATAGCGGTCCCAGATTTCTGCCTGTAGGATTTGTTATTGAAAACGAAGTAATTGTTCTTCAAGATAAATTTGAGTCCCTCTATCACGAATTCTTTTTTGATGCGTTGTGGGATCATTGTGGTACTTATCCAGCCAGAATTGGATAGCTTCTATTCCTAGGTTGTGGGGGATGTTGGAGTATAGGTTGACTACATCGAACGTCACTAGTAGGGTTTGTTCAGAAAGGGGCATATTAGGGAGGTGATTGAACATATGTAGGTCGTTCCTTATATAGCTTTTGATGTGTTTGAGAAAAGGCTTGAGAAGGGTATCAATGAAGTTGCTAAGGCGGTGGGTTTCGCAAGCGGGGCCTGCTATTATAGGTCTTAATTTGCGATCATTGGGTGAGGGGACATTAATGACTATGTCTGTGGCTTCCTTGCATGCCTTACTTATTAATTCGCTTTTATGTACTTTAGGGATATCGTAGAAAAGGCTGGATTTTACTTGTGAAGCTGAATTCCTTGTTAGTGAGTCCTTCTTTGTATTGGTTGATCAGAGTTTTTAGGTTTCTCATAATTTTCTGTTGATTGTAGTGTTCAGACTTTTCGTAGTATGTTTCGTTTTCCAAAGTGGAGAGCGCTAAGTTGATATAGAATTCTGTCTCCATTAGGACTATTGTACTCCCTTTATCAGCCTCTTTAATTGTAATGGTTCTGTCGGTTTTTAATCTATTTAATTCTTCCCATTCTTTCTTGTTGAGGTTTGGCTTGTGTTTTTGTCTGTTACACCTCTATTCTTTTAAATATATATATATATATATATATATATATATATATATATATATATATATATATATATATATATATATAAAGTGGTTACACAACAGTTAGTTCACCATACCGAGAACAATTGTTTCACCTTCGTGGATCTTCAGCTCGGGATGTGTATGGTTATAGGAACAGGAAGGACAACCGTACGAACGCGCATGCGCAGAAACTCGGTCACCTCACACAGGCAATACTAGACTGCGTGCGGGAGGTGTAAGGGAGATAACTGCGAAAGTCCGGAAAGTTTTTAGGTTGAAAATAAAATTTAAAAAATTAAAAATAAAATTACAACGAATCAGTCCGGAGCCTTGTAGTTATGCAATAGATGTTTGGTGACGTGTGGACAACGTGTGAAAAATTCATTTCGCGTGTTTAGGTAATCACTATTGCGTAATCTCTTTAGGATAGTTATTCGTTCGTCGATACATAAGTCACACGTCGGATTTCCCCTTGCGTATGGCTTGGACTTAGTGATGGCTTTCCATTGAATGGAGTAGCCTATACTTGAGTCCTTGAGGGACTATACGTGGCTCGCGAGTTTCGTGAATGAACGTCTGTCCGGGTATCTGAAGGTAGACTGGTGGTTCAGGAAACGCTCCTTGAATCGGCCCTCCGCCATGCCCACATAGGATTTGACCTCCTGTGGTTCGTTTGGTCGGTTGGAAGTGACCACAGCTTCATAGATTACAGCTGGTGTGTTGCATTGCTGTTGAAGGGGAAAGTTTCAGGCTTACGGCAAGAGCACCCTGGCGGGGTGTTGCTCCTAGGGCTGCTGGTGATGTGGGCCTTCATGTTCTTAGCACAGGAGTATCCTAGTTTAACTTTGTGTCGGTTAAAGATTGAGCGGTATTTATGACCTATGGGGAAGTGTCTATCTAAGAGGGCTAGAAATCTTTTTCCTACATTCGTTTTAACGTTGAGTGAGAAGGGGAGAGAACCA
>OZ024761.1:31500076-31517576 GCA_964016885.1 Eledone cirrhosa
GTATACCTATGTATGCTTGTGTATGTACGTATATGGATGCGTGTATGTATTTATTTAATTTCAATTACCTCTGTATTTTATTTACTTTATTCTTAACTCTGAAGCCGAGAATCATTTGGTCTCCTAGTTAGAATTTTAGTCTACGACTTCAGTTATACCATTTACGTGGTTTTGTCTTTGCGTGCTATTGTTCTCCCGCTCCACATATGACGTACTATCTTCGTTTTTTCTGTTCATTACCAGAGAACGTCTCCATAAACTACCTAAGAGAATATTAGTCTACGACTTCTTTTATACCATAAACGTGGTTCTGTCTTTGCGTGTAATTGTTTTTCACCGCTCCAAATAATGACGTATTATATTCGTTTTTTCCCGTTCTTTGCCAGGGAACGTTTCCACGAACCAAAGTATCGTCTTCCTGTCTTCCTCTGGTTGCAACGTTTTTTAAAATATTCACTTCTGCGTTCACAGATTGACTTTGTTAGTTTCAGAAGATCCCGTTAAGGGTAAAAGCAGCGATTCTTTGCTTAAACTTTAATCTGTTATTTTAATAAATATATATATAAATATATATATATATATATATATATATATATTGAAAGAGTGAAGAATAACATTGTCAACAGTACAAAAAAGGGTTTTATTTACAGTCTTAACGATTGTTTCACTGATTAAGTTGTCTAAAAATTGCTGAACACTTGAAGCTGTGCCACTCAATTTTAAATACGTTGTTAGCTTAACCAGATCATCAGAAACACTGTTAAATATGCTCAATTTCTACGAATTCAAATTACATCATTAATAAAGAGAGAGAAAAAAGAAAAAGGAAAAAAATAATTTCTCTCTCTTTCTTTATTAATGATGTTGTAATTTGAATTCGTAGAAATTGAGTATATTTTAAGTTTTTCTAATGATCTGGTTAAGCTAACAACGTATTTAAAATTGAGTGGCACAACTTCAAATATTCAGCAATTTTTAAACAACTTAATCAGTGAAACAATTGTTAAGACTGTAAATAAAAGCCTTTTTTGTACTGTTGACCATGTTATTCTTCACTCTTTCAATATTGTTACTCCAAGATAAACTTACATAGGAATGCAAGAGAACTCATAAACTCGCCACCTACTGAAACCTCTTGTCGAGTCAAACAACGCCGTACGCTAAAACTATCCACAATACGAGTATTCACAACCTCTATTTGGATTACCTATAACGATATTTTGTTATCCCTTATATATATATATATATATATATATATATATATATATATATATATATTAAATTGTTAAACAATATTCTGTCAAAGAATGAGTTTTACAGTAGATTGGAAGCACTCAACGGGAAAATAATTTTCAGGAGTTAATAATTGTTTCTACTTTAGGTACAAGGCCAGCAATTACCCAGTGCATTACTGGTACTTTATTTTATCGACCCCGTAAGGATGAAAGGCAAAGTCAACCTCGGCGGGATTTGAACTCAGATCGTAAAGGGACGTAACTATGCAGGAGTTATTAATATTAAAATATAAGTATTAATAAAATATGTTCTTTTGATCAATTACATTTTATTATACATATTTCGGATGTACGACAGTACGTCCTCATCAGACAAAATATAATGATACATGACATACCCTGAGATATTAAATGGTTAAGATTTAATCACTACCTTGATTAAATCTTAATCATTTAACATCTCAGGGTATGTCATGTATCATTATATTTTGTCTGATGAAGACGTACTGTCGTACATCCGAAATATGTATAATAAAATGTAATTGATCAAAAGAACATCTATTTTATTAATACTTATATTTTAATATATATATATATATATATATATATATATATAAACATATAGTAATAATAATAAATGTGAAGATTAAAATCCAAAGAGGGCTCGATAAGGATAAATATATATCAAATATATAAGAACCCTAGAGCAAATATTTATTAAAATAACAGATTAAAACTTTAATTTGTTATATATATATATATATATGTGTGTGTGTGTGTGTGTATGGGGGCCACTGAAAAGTTCATAGGCTGACCAAGATACTCTCATGGAATGACCAAATGAGGTATATTTTTCAACATAATCCCTGAAAAGAATCAATTGAATTATTCATAAGAGTTGAAATTAATGCATGCAAGATTTCACAGCTCTAGTATCACTCTTTCATAATCAGCCTAATCACTTTCAACCCACCCTCGTGTGTGTGTGTGTGTGTGTGTGTGTGTGTGTGTGTGTGTGTGTGTGTGTGTGTGTGGAATCGTAACTTTTGGTGAAGTCGTATGGGTGTCGTAGTGGCTCAACGCTTTGGAGATTAAGCAGTCGTGGTCACTGAAAAGAAGGTGGTGGTAATACCAATAATTGTTTCTATTTTAGGCGCAAGGCCAGCAATTACCCAGTGCATTACTGGTACTTTATTTTATCGACCCCGTAAGGATGAAAGGCAAAGTTAACCTCGGCTGGATTTGAACTCAGATCGTGAAGGGACGTAACTATGCTGGAAAGCATGGCGTCAGACCCTCTACCGATACTGCCAATTCACCGCCCTTTTGGTGAAGTCGTATGGGTGTCGTAGTGGGTCAACGCTTTGGAGGTTAAGCAGTTGTGGTCACTGAAAAGAAGGTATACCAATAATAGTTGGTTTTAGTTGTACTTGAGAAGTACATTAAACAAATAGGGATTGTAATACGAAATAACAGGACAAACCCTGATGGAGAACCACTTTGGATCACCAGACAAAACAATTTGAAACTCCCGAGTAACAAGACTCACGTAGTCATAATAAATAATTGTTTCTACTTTAGGCAGAAGGCTAGCAATTATCCCAGTGTATTACTGGTACTTTATTTTATCGACCCCGTAAGGATGAAAGGCAAAGTTAACCTCGGCAAATGTCAATGAGTTTATAAAACTTTTCATATTGAGCTCTTGAAAACTGAATGTTTATAGCGAAATCATAGTAGGTAGGGATTTGCCTTTGTTTGGACGACGAGTCAGAATTCTCCACCAATATTTTGCTAAAGTTAACCTCGGCGGGATTTGAACTCGAATTTTCCTTCCGCATTGAATGCTCGTTCAGACGACAATCAACAACACACATATATGTATGTATATTATATTTCGAATATCTGATATCACCGGATTCATACGGAACCCGGTCATTGAGATGATCATGGTATAATAAACTTTTCAAGGATTTACACCAGTCCAACCTCCTGTTATTTTATTTGTAATATATATATATATATATATATATATATATGTGTGTGTATATGTGTATATATTTGTGTAAATATAGGTAAATATCTATATATATATATATATATATATACAGTATTTTCCGTAGTGTTGTAATATAAATATTACACACAGTAGATGGACAGCTCACGTAGAGTTTGCTCGACGGTTCCAGTTGTATTTCCAAAAGTAATCCGGAGAAAAATAGAAAGATTTGAATGGATACAGTTTAGTGTTTCTATAACAGTTACGTAACTGTTATAGAAACACGTGTCAATAAATTCCTTTTAACTAAACTGTATCCATTCAAATCTTTATATATATAATATATATATATATATATATATATATATATATATATATATAATATGTGTGTGGTGTAGAGGCACGTGATATAAAATCACGTGATACGACAGTAATCAATTTAAACAGTCATGAAACCTTATAAGGAATGGAAACTAGAAGATTTGTTTGTTTTTTGTTGTTGTTTTTTTTACAAATCACTTCGTCTATTTTATTTTCGTTTATGTTTCTGTTGTGGCCTCCTTAAAAAGTAAGTCCCCTTCCTAGCCTTCGCTCCACTACCAGTTCACTTTACCCCATGCTTCTCTCCCCTTTCTACTTCACGTCAAATGAAATCGCCTTAAAGTGACTTAAACCATTTGCTTCTCCCATCACTGATCCTCTTCCCTGTCTGTCAAATATGGAGCTGCAGCCATATTTAGTTGTCTGTAACAGTTGAAGGTGTAATATCGACATTTTTTAATGTTGTGGATTGTTGCTCTAGTTTTTGTTGATGTTGCTGGTGGTGATGTTGGTTGTGGTGTTGATGTTGGTGGTGATGGTTGTGGTGTTGGTGGTGAGGATGTTGGTTGTGGTGTTGGTGTTGGTGGTGATGTTGGTGTTGGTGGTGGTGATGCTGGTTGTGGTGTTGGTGTTGGTGGTGATGTTGGTTGTGGTGTTGGTGGTGGTGTTGGTGGTGTTGGTGTTGGTGTTGGTGTTGGTGTTGGTTGTGGTGTTGGTGGTGGTGATGTTGGTTGTGGTGTTGGTGATGGTTGTGGTGTTGGTGTTGGTTGTGGTGTTGGTGGTGATGATGTTGGTTGTGGTGATGGTGTTGGTTGTGGTGTTGGTGGTGGTGATGCTGGTTGTGGTGTTGGTGTTGGTGTTGGTTGTGGTGTTGGTGTTGGTGGTGGTGATGTTGGTGGTGGTGTTGGTGGTGGTGGTGGTGGTGGTGTTGGTGTTGTTGGTGTTGGTTTTTATTATTGTTGTTTTTGTTGCTGTCATTGTCGGTTATTGTTGTTGTTGCTGTTTTTCTTGTTGTTGTTGTTGCTGTTTTTGTTGTTGTTATTGTTGCTGTTTTGTTGCCGTTTTTCTTGCTGTTTTTGTTGGTGTTATTGTTGCTGTTTTTGTTGTTGTTATTGTTGCTGTTGTTGTTGTTGTTGTTGCTGTTTTGTTGCTGTTATTGATGCCGTTATTGATGCTGTTATTATTGCTGTTGTTGTTGCTGTTTTTGTTGCTGTTGTTTTTGTTGCTGTTGTTTTTGTTGCTGTTTTTGTTGCTGTTTTTCTTGCTGTTTTTGTTGGTGTTATTGATGCTGTTTTTGTTGTTGTTGCTGTTTTTGTTGCTGCTGTTATTGTTGTTATTGTTGCTGTTGTTGTTGCTGTTGTTGTTATTGATGTTAACATTAATGTTGTTGCTAACGTTAATGCTGGTGTTTGCTTTTTGAATTGTTTTTGTTGATATATTTTATATTATTGATCTTGTTCTTGATGTTATTGCTGTCGGCGTTGATATTTATGTAGCAGTTTATTGCTATTGCTGCAATAGTTGTTGTTGTAGTTGCTGTTGTAGTTGTTGTAGATGTTGTTGTAGATGTTGTTGTAGTTGCTGTTGTGGTTGTTGTAGTGGA
Source organism: Eledone cirrhosa (assembly GCA_964016885.1). Classification (NCBI taxonomy): domain Eukaryota; kingdom Metazoa; phylum Mollusca; class Cephalopoda; order Octopoda; family Eledonidae; genus Eledone; species Eledone cirrhosa. The sequence continues at coordinate 31,505,235 of OZ024761.1, forward strand.
TGTAGTAGTAGTTGTTGTTGTAGTTGTTGTAGTGGTTGTTAGCTGTGTGATAATCCTATGTAGGTGATATACTTACAGTTCTTTAGTTGTGATGTGATTTCACAGATCGATCACATTAGATTTGATCTCTACTGGTTTTTCACTCACTATTTTTCCCTGTCTTACTTTATTTACAAGATATAAAATTATATTAAATCATACTTAGGCAATTATTGATTTTTCTCCTGCCCCTTCTTCTCCTCTCCTTCCTCCTATTTTTTTTCTTCTTTTTCTTTTTCCTTTTTCCTCTTTTCTTTTTCTTTTTTCTTTTTTTCCTTTTCCTTCTTTTTCTTCCTCTCCTCCCTCTTCTCCTGTTCCATCTTCTCCTCTTCCTTCTTCTCCTGTTCCTTCTTATTTTCCTTCTTCTCCTGTTCCTTCTTCTTTTCCTTCTTCTTCTTTTCCTTCCTCTTCTCTTTTTTCTTCTTCTCCTTTCTCTTCTTTTTTTCCTACTTTTCCTTTACTTGCTGCTCGCCAATCACGCCTACTACTATCGATCTCTCAGCGACATTAGATATACAAGGACATACTCATCGAATCTTGATTTACACTATTTTGCACCACCCACAAATTTAAGGTTTTTCTCTATAAGGGCACATCACATATATAATATATGTACGTATAGACATGTATATACACATACATAACAAACGTACGTTTGTATATACATACACATATACACATATATACATATATTACATACATATGTGGTCGTACAGACGTACGTATATACATGTATACATATATAACATAGTACATTTGTATATACTTTACATACACATACATACATAGACATATGTTACATACGTACGAATGTATATATTTTACATACATACAGGCGTATATTACATATATAACATACGTACATATTTACATACATAAGTACGAACAGCCGTACATGCATACTATATACGCACACACATATATAAATATATATATATATATATATATATATATACACATATATATACACATATATATATACACACATATATATGTATATACACACATACACACACACACACATATATATATATATAAATATATATACGCACGTACATACATACGTACGTACATAAATACTTACGTACTACATAAATACATACGTACATAACATACATAGGTACGTACATAAATACTTACGTATTTCATAAATACATGCGTACGAACATACATACGTACATACTTACGTACACACGTACGTACATACACACATAGGTACATACTAACATAAATTCATAACACATACATACATTATATACATCTATATATTATATACATCTGTACTTGCACTTACATATTGTTGTGTACGAGTCTTTATTCATCATTTCCACCATCTTCACTTTAGATTTTCTACATGAAAGTCCATCGCAGGCTTTTAACAGTTACTTACAACACACAACACATAAATATATTTAATGATGGTGTTTATAGCTTTAAAAAAGAACAGTCATCGTCTTTTTTTTATTTAACGTCAGAGATATCTTCAATTTGGTCAAGCTTGTGTTGGAAGGCTCTTAAATAAAAGGGACCTCTGTCGATTCCGACGATGAGCGTTCCAGTTTTAAAAGGTTTCTTTCCAGCCTGCTTGTGATATAATTGTCATGCTTGTGAAATTGAGCTTCGACCTACTGAGCATTGTCACAAGGCTCTTAAAGGAAAGGGACCTCCGTCGGTCCCGACGACGAGTGTTCCAGTTTTAAAAGGTTTCTCTCCAGCCTGCTGAGCTTGCCACAGAAACTTGTAGCCTCAGCGTAACTCTCGTTTTAAAAGGCTCTTAAATGAAAAGGACCTCCGTCGATTCTGACGATGAGCGTTCCAGTTTCAAAAGGTTTCTTTCCAGCCTGCTGAGCTTGCCACAGAAACGTGGAGCCTAACATATTTCTCAGGGAGATTCAATGTGATAAGGCTGGCTGACTGGCTTTTGTGAATTACAGATACAGTCCATCCGACGGTTTTTCAAAATATCTTTTAGCGCTAGAGAAATCTTCAGTTTGGACAAGATTGTGTTGGAAGGCTCTTAAATGAAAAGGACCTCCGTCGGTTCCGACGATGAGCGTTCCAGTTTCAAAAGGTTTCTTTCCAGCCTGCTGAGTTTGCCATAGAAACGTGGAGCCATAACATATTTTTCAGGGAGATTCGGGATAAGGCTGACTGACTGGCCCTTGTGAATTACAGGTATAGTGCATCCGACGGTCTTTCAAAATATCTTTTAGCACCAGAGAAATCTTCAGTTCGGACAAGCTTGTGTTGGAAGGCTCTTAAATGAAAGGGACCTCCGTCGATTTCGACGACGAATCTTCCAGTTTTAAAAGGTTTCTTTCCAGCTTGCTTGTGATGCTTGTCAAATTAATGAGCTTTGACCTACTGAGCTTGCCACAGATTCTTGAAAATTTAACGTAATTCTCTTGTTGGAAGGCTCTCAAATGAAAAGGATCTCCGTCGGTTCCGACGACGAGTGTTCTAGTTTTTAGTTGTTTAAACAGCTGAACAGCCTGACTGAAATTAATCAGCTTTGACTGACTGAGCTTTGTCGCAGAACCTTGGAACTTTAACATAATTCTTAGGGAGATTCAATATGCCACAGCGTGTGAAGATATCTCCGTGTGACAAGGCTGGCCCTTGTGAATTACAGGTACAGTCCATCCGACAGTCTTTCAAAAGATTTTTTAGCGCTAGAGAAATCTTCAGTTTGGACAAGATTGTGTTGGAAGGCTCTCAAATGAAAAGGACCTCCGTCGATTTCGACGACGAGTGTTCCAGTTTCAAAAGGTTTCTTTCCAGCCTGCTGAGTTTGCCACAGAAACGTGGAGCCTTAACATATTTCTCAGGGAGATTCGGGATAAGGCTGGCTGACTGGCCCTTGTGAATTACAGGTACAGTCCATTCGACAGTCTTTCAAAAGTGTTTTTAGCGCTAGAGATAACTTCAATTTGGGCAAGCTTGTGTTGGAAGGCTCTTAAATGAGCTTTCGCTACAATTTCTTGCAGCTGTTACGATCACGTTGGATGGCTTCCTCGTTGACTCGTCTTACCGAACGGGATGTCGTTGACACTGCACGCAGCTACCATTGTTATGTTTTGTGTAGTTTTTCTTCTCTTCTCAATATAGTGGAGAAAACATAAACGATGACAGCAAATACAGGGTCGATAAAATATTGCACCAGTAATGCACTGAGGTCGATTTAATCGACTTTCCACCAACTCTCTCTCTCTCCAAATTGCTGGCCTTGTACCTATAGTAGAAATCATAATTTTTCGAGGGGTGGCGAGAGTTATGATTTGAGGGAGCTTTCACTACAATTTCTTGCAGCCGATACGAACACGTTGGGTGGCTTACTCGTCGACTCGTCTTACAGAACGCGGTGTGGTTGACATACAAAAATAAACTGAGATGACATTGCACGCAGCTACCATTGTTATGTTATGTGTTGTTTTGTGTAGTTTTTCTTCTCTTCTCAATATTGTAGAGAAAACATAAACGATGACAGCAAATTCTCATTAGATAGAAGCAAACTTCCATATTGAAATCTATCTCTATTAGCATAGAATCACTTGAACAAATGATGCAGGAATGCTGAAAGTTATAAACAAAAGTGTTCCATACAATTATACAACCGCCAGAGAATTGTTTGTCACTCAAGCAGGAATTCTCTTGGAAACCACAAGACAACATCCTTTCTATAAACAGCCTGAATATACAGTAACAGTAACAGCAATGGTGGTGGTGGTGGTGGTGCTGGTGGTGGTGCTGGTGGTGGTGGTGGTGCTGGTGGTGGTGGTGATTGTGATGTTAATGGTGGTGGTGGTAGTGGTGATGATGGTGATAATGGTGGTGGTGTTGGTGGTGATGATGGTGATAATGGTGGTGGTGGTGGTGATAATGGTGGTGCTGGTGATGATGGTGGTGATGATGATGATGGTGGTGGTGGTGATGGTGGTAGTGATGATTGTGGTGGTGGTGCTGGTAATGATGATGGTGGTGGTGATGGTGGATGATGATTGGATGAATGATGATGATGATGGTGGATGGTGATGATGATGATGGTGATGATTGGATGGATGATGACGATGTAGTAGACCCATCCAACCCACCATCTACAACAACAATATCCCAGCCCACGTTACAACTCTATCTCGATAACAACAACATGAAGTGTGATTTACAAAGACATTTCTTTTGCTAGTTCGCTCTTTCTTTCCTTCGTCCTCTCTTTCGTTCTTTCTCTCTCTCTTTCTTTCTTTGTTTTTTTTTCTTTCTCTCGTTTTTCCGCTCTTTCTTTCTCTCTCCCCCTTTTTCTTTCTTTTTTTCTCTTTTTTTCTTTTTTCTTTTTTTCTTTCTTTCTCTTTTTTTCTCTTTTTTTCTTTCTTTCTCTTTTTTTCTCTTTTTTCTTTCTTTCTTTCTCTTTCTCTCGTTCTTTCTTTCTTTCTTTCTTTCCTACTCCTTCTCTTTCTCTTTCCTTCTTTCTCTCATTATCTCTATCTATCTTTCTCTCTCTCCCCTTCTCTCTCTCTCTTTCTCTCTCTCTCTCTCTCTCCCTCTCCCTCTCCCTTTCTCTCTCTCTCAGTCTCTCTCTCTCATTACTTTGACTCTATTGAAATGTTTTTGTTGTTGATTCTTTATTGTTCAGTAATTTCTGGAAATAGTTCATTGTTTGACGTGTAGGCTGTTGTGTGGTTGTTGTGAGGTGGTGGTATTGTGTGGTTGTTGTTACGTGTAGGCTGTTGTGTGGTTGTTGTGAGGTGGTGGTATTGTGTGGTTGTTGTTACGTGTAGGCTGTTGTGTGGTTGTTGTGAGGTGGTGGTATTGTGTGGTTGTTGTTACGTGTAGGCTGTTGTGTGGTTGTTGTGAGGTGGTGGTATTGTGTGGTTGTTGTTACGTGTAGGCTGTTGTGTGGTTGTTGTGAGGTGGTGGTATTGTGTGGTTGTTGTTACGTGTAGGCTGTTGTGTGGTTGTTGTGAGGTGGTGGTATTGTGTGGTTGTTGTTACGTGTAGGCTGTTGTGTGGTTGTTGTGAGGTGGTGGTATTGTGTGGTTGTTGTTACGTGTAGGCTGTTGTGTGGTTGTTGTGAGGTGGTGGTATTGTGTGGTTGTTGTTACGTGTAGGCTGTTGTGTGGTTGTTGTGAGGTGGTGGTATTGTGTGGTTGTTGTTACGTGTAGGCTGTTGTGTGGTTGTTGTGAGGTGGTGGTATTGTGTGGTTGTTGTTACGTGTAGGCTGCTGTGTGGTTGTTGTGTGGTTGTGTTGTGTGGTTGTGTTGCGTGGTGGTGATGTTGTGTGGTTGTTGTGAGGTGGTGGTGTGCTGTTATGAGGTTATGTTGTCTGATGTCGTGTGTGATATCGTGTGCTGTGGTTGTGTTGTGATGTGGTGGTGTGTGGTTGTTGTTAGGTGGTGGTGTGTGGTTGTAGTTATGGTGTAGTGTGCTGTTATGCATTATGGTATTGTTGTGTGTTGTGCCCTGTGGTGGTTTTGTGAGGCGGTGGTGATGTGTGGTGTTGTGTGATGTCGTTTGTGGTGTTGTATCGTGTCGTGTCGTGTCTCGCTGTGTTGCTGTTGTGTGGTTATGTGGTGTCGTATGCTGTCGTGTGGTGTTGGTATGTTCGTGTTGTCGCTAGGTAGCGTAGAGAGAGTGAGAGGGGAAGGACACAGTAGAGAGATAGGGGAAACAGGGAGGGAGAGAGAGGAATGGTACAGTAGAGAGAGGGGGGAGAGGAAGGGCACAGTAGAGAGATGTAGAGAGGAGACAGGGAGAGAGGGGAAGGACACAGTAGAGAGATAGAGGAGACAGGGAGGAAGAGAGAGGAAGAGCACAGTATATATATAGAGAGAGGGGGGAAGCACAGTAGAGATATAGAGAGGAGACATGGAGAGAGAGGAAAGGCACAATAGAGACAGACAGAGAGAGAGAAAGGATACAGTAGAGAGGAAGGACACAGTAGAGAGAGAGAGAGAGATAGAGAGAGAGAGAGAAAGGACAGAGTAGAGAGATGGAGAGGGTACAGAGAGAGAGAGAGAGGACAAAGTAGAGAGAGATGGAGAGGGTACAGAGAGAGAGAAAGAGAGAGAGAAAGGACAGAGTAGAGAGAGATGGAGAGGGTACAGAGAGAGAGAGAGAGAGAGAGGACAAAGTAGAGAGAGATGGAGAGGGTACAGAGAGAGAGAGAGAGAGAGAGAGAGAGAGAGGACAAAGTAGAGAGAGATGGAGAGGGTACAGAGAGAGAGAGAGAGAGAAAGGACAGAGTAGAGAGAGATGGAGAGGGTACAGAGAGAGAGAGAGAGAGAAAGGACAGAGTAGAGAGAGATGGAGAGGGTACAGAGAGAGAGAGAGAGAGAGAAAGGACAGAGTAGAGAGAGATGGAGAGGGTACAGAGAGAGAGAGAGAGAAAGGACACAGTAGAGAGAGATGGAGAGGGTACAGAGAGAGAGAGAGAGAGAGGAGAGAGTGAGAGAGGAAGGAAACAGAAGGGAGGGGGGTAGACAAACATTCTGTAAATCATACAAAATTATCTGCCAATAAGTATCAAACTCTCTCTCTCTCCACAACCATTCTCCCTATCTGGTTTGTTATGAACCCCTAGTGTAAGAGGGAAGAATATAGTTTCGATTTACAGTTACTTCCCTTACGTCACGTGTGACCTTCATTAAAACAATAATCACCATAGTTACCCGTTCAATCACTCCTGGAGCCAATAACATTAATCATCTTTGATTGATATTTCTGCTTATAAAAGTTCAAGCAGGTGATGGTATTTACAGAATTACTAAAGAGAGAAATATAAGTGTTTATCCCACGTACTAAACAATGGAAGCAGTAGAGTTCTTAACCTTTAGTAACCAGCGGTATCCATCAGTGGGTGATGGTATCTACTAGTGGTACCTACTAGTGGGTGACGGTATCTAACAATGGGTGATAGTATCCATTTGTAGGTGACGGTGTGACCAGTGGTATCTACCAGTGGGAGACGGTGTAACCAGTGGTATCTACTAGTGGGTGGCGGTGTAACCAGTGGTATCTACTAGTGGGTGGCGGTGTAACCAGTGGTATCTACTAGTGGGTGGCGGTGTAACCAGTGGTATCTACTAGTGGGTGGCGGTGTGACCAGTGGTATCTACTAGTGGGTGGCGGTGTAACCATTGGTATCTACCAGTGGGAGACGGTGTAACCAGTGGTATCTACTAGTGGGTGATGGTGTAACCAGTGGTATCTACTAGTGGGAGACGGTGTAACCAGTGGTATCTACTAGTGGGGGACGGTGTAACCAGTGGTATCTACTAGTGGGAGACGGTGTAACCATTGGTATCTACCAGTGGGAGACGGTGTAACCAGTGGTATCTACTAGTGGGTGATGGTGTAACCAGTGGTATCTACTAGTGTGTGGCGGTGTAACCAGTGGTATCTACCAGTGGGAGACGGTGTAACCAGTGGTATCTACTAGTGGGTGGCGGTGTAACCAGTGGTATCTACTAGTGGGTGGCGGTGTAACCAGTGGTATCTACTAGTGGGAGACGGTGTAACCAGTGGTATCTACTAGTGGGTGGCGGTGTAGCCAGTGGTATCTACTAGTGGGTGACGGTGTAACCAGTGGTATCTACTAGTGGGTGGCGGTGTAACCAGTGGTATCTACTAGTGGGAGACGGTATCTACTAGTGGGAGACGGTGTAACCAGTGGTATCCATCAGTGGGTGACTGTGTGACCAGTGGTATCTACTAGTGGGTGACGGTGTAACCAGTGGTATCTACCAGTGGGAGACGGTGTAACCAGTGGTATCTACCAGTGGGAGACGGTGTAACCAGTGGTATCTACTAGTGGGAGACGGTGTAACCAGTGGTATCTACTAGTGGGAGACGGTATCTACTAGTGGGAGACGGTGTAACCAGTGGTATCTACTAGTGGGAGACGGTGTAACCAGTGGTATCTACTAGTGGGTGACGGTGTAACCAGTGGTATCTACTAGTGGGAGACGGTGTAACCAGTGGTATCTACTAGTGGGTGACGGTGTAACCAGTGGTATCTACTATTGGGAGACGGTGTAACCAGTGGTATCTACTAGTGGGAGACGGTGTAACCAGTGGTATCTACTAGTGGGTGGCGGTGTAACCAGTGGTATCTACTAGTGGGTGGCGGTGTAACCAGTGGTATCTACGTGGGAGACGGTGTAACCAGTGGTATCTACTAGTGGGAGACGGTGTAACCAGTGGTATCTACTAGTGGGTGACGGTATCTACTAGTGGGAGACAGTGTAACCAGTGGTATCTACTAGTGGGTGGCGGTGTAACCAGTGGTATCTACTAGTGGGAGACGGTATCTACTAGTGGGAGACAGTGTAACCAGTGGTATCTACTAGTGGGTGGCGGTGTAACCAGTGGTATCTACCAGTGGGTGACGGTGTAACCAGTGGTATCTACCAGTGGGTGACGGTGTAACCAGTGGTATCTACCAGTGGGTGACGGTGTAACCAGTGGTATCTACCAGTGGGTGACGGTGTAACCAGTGGTATCTACCAGTGGGTGACGGTGTAACCAGTGGTATCTACCAGTGGGTGACGGTGTAACCAGTGGTATCTACTAGTGGGAGACAGTGTAACCAGTGGTATCTACTAGTGGGTGACGGTGTAACCAGTGGTATCTACTAGTGGGTGACGGTGTAACCAGTGGTATCTACTAGTGGGAGACGGTGTAACCAGTGGTATCTACTAGTGGGTGACGGTGTAACCAGTGGTATCTACCAGTGGGTGACGGTGTAACCAGTGGTATCTACTAGTGGGTGACGGTGTAACCAGTGGTATCTACTAGTGGGTGACGGTGTAACCAGTGGTATCTACCAGTGGGTGACGGTGTAACCAGTGGTATCTACCAGTGGGTGACGGTGTAACCAGTGGTATCTACTAGTGGGAGACAGTGTAACCAGTGGTATCTACTAGTGGGAGACAGTGTAACCAGTGGTATCTACTAGTGGGTGACGGTGTAGCCAGTGGTATCTACTAGTGGGAGACAGTGTAACCAGTGGTATCTACCAGTGGGTGACGGTGTAACCAGTGGTATCTACCAGTGGGTGACGGTGTAACCAGTGGTATCTACTAGTGGGAGACGGTGTAACCAGTGGTATCTACTAGTGGGAGACGGTGTAACCAGTGGTATCTACTAGTGGGTGACGGTGTAGCCAGTGGTATCTACTAGTGGGTGACGGTGTAGCCAGTGGTATCCATCAGTGGGTGACTGTGTGACCAGTGGTATCTACTAGTGGGAGACGGTGTAACCAGTGGTATCTACTAGTGGGAGACGGTGTAACCAGTGGTATCTACTAGTGGGAGACGGTGTAACCAGTGGTATCTACTAGTGGGAGACGGTGTAACCAGTGGTATCTACTAGTGGGTGACAGTGTAACCAGTGGTATCTACTAGTGGGTGGCGGTGTAACCAGTGGTATCTACTAGTGGGTGACGGTGTAGCCAGTGGTATCTACTAGTGGGTGACGGTGTAGCCAGTGGTATCTACTAGTGGGAGACAGTGTAGCCAGTGGTATCTACTAGTGGGTGACGGTGTAGCCAGTGGTATCTACTAGTGGGTGACGGTGTAGCCAGTGGTATCTACTAGTGAGAGACGGTGTAACCAGTGGTATCTACTAGTGGGAGACAGTGTAACCAGTGGTATCTACTAGTGGGTGACGGTGTAGCCAGTGGTATCTACTAGTGGGTGACGGTGTAGTCAGTGGTATCTACTAGTGGGTGACGGTGTAGCCAGTGGTATCTACTAGTGAGAGACGGTGTAACCAGTGGTATCTACTAGTGGGAGACAGTATCTACTAGTGGGAGACGGTGTAACCAGTGGTATCTATTAGTGGGAGACAGTGTAACCAGTGGTATCTACTAGTGGGAGACGGTGTAACCAGTGGTATCTACTAGTGGGAGACAGTATCTACTAGTGGGAGACGGTGTAACCAGTGGTATCTACTAGTGGGAGACAGTATCTACTAGTGGGAGACGGTGTAACCAGTGGTATCTACTAGTGGGTGACGGTGTAACCAGTGGTATCTACTAGTGGGTGACGGTGTAGCCAGTGGTATCTACTAGTGAGAGACAGTGTAACCAGTGGTATCTACTAGTGGGTGACGGTGTAACCAGTGGTATCTACTAGTGGGAGACGGTGTAACCAGTGGTATCTACTAGTGGGTGACGGTGTAGCCAGTGGTATCTACTAGTGGGTGACGGTGTAACCAGTGGTATCTACTAGTGGGAGACGGTGTAACCAGTGGTATCTACTAGTGGGTGACGGTGTAGCCAGTGGTATCTACTAGTGGGTGACGGTGTAGCCAGTGGTATCCATCAGTGGGTGACTGTGTGACCAGTGGTATCTACTAGTGGGAGACGGTGTAACCAGTGGTATCTACTAGTGGGTGACGGTGTAGCCAGTGGTATCCATCAGTGGGTGACTGTGTGACCAGAGGTATCTATCAGTGGGTGACGGTATCTGCCAGAGGGTGACGGTGTAACTAGAGGTATCCATCAATAGGTGATTGGCACAGCTAGAGGTATCCATCAATAGGTGATTGGCACAGCTAGAGGTATCCATCAATAGGTGATTGGCACAGCTAGAGGTATCAACCATTTGTTTCTGTTTCTAGGAAATATCAGATATATTCCCGAAACCTGGTGTTAGTCACGTGACACAGTTTCAAATGTTCTCTAGGGAAAGAGAATGAAATATTTCTGTGTATGTGTGGACAGATATTCTAGATATCAGCAACTTGTACCCCATCGATACCCCAGTGCTATGAGCCCGGGCAGGGTGGGGAAATGTATTCTGTTATATCAGAAACCCTGATGCAAGCCACCTCTTCACTTCACTTCACTTGAGGACAGCATTTTTAAAAGTGTTATCCTAGAGAGTAGCAAGGTAGACGTGTTGAAATAATCATTCCAACTGACAAGAGCTTAGTCGTGTTGGTGGCCAACTCAGCCCCAACAGCAGTAAGCAAGTAAGGAAGTAGTATGGGAACCAAGAACACACCAGGTTCTTCAACGACACAAATCTATTGGTAAACGGCCGACCTTTCGCTTGTCGGGCAACACAACCTAGATCTGTCATTGTATAAGACCATACGGTGGCAAGCTTCCCACACCGCTTCGGAGATATGAGGTAAAACTGTAGTTTCAGTGTGGACTGTAATGTAATGAAGTTTTAGTGCTGTTTAATACAAATCTATCGGGTAAACGACCAATCTTTCGCTTATCAGGCAAAAAACCCTGGATCTGTCGTCGAATGCACCATACGGTGGTGAGCCTTTCCCCGCCCTCTCTTCTGAAGTGTTACATGAAACTAGTTTCAGTGTAGACTGTAGTGTAATGAAGTTTTAGTGCTGCTAAACTATAATCTTTTGTACGAATGTCTGTGTCCCAATTGTTGCTGTTCTATAGATTCTCAACTTAACAGACCGAAAGATCTGAAATTACAAGACACAGATTGTTTTGTTAGTTGTTTGTTGTTATTTGTTGTTATTTGTTGTTATTTGTTCAAATAACACCACCTTCTTTTTTCAACATTCTGCAACATTTGTTTCTTCTGGTGGAAGCCATTATTGACATGAATGGATTAATTCTTAGTAAATAAACAAAGAATTTCAAACAAACCAATGTAGATTCCAATGAATGTATATATGTATCCTACAGCAATCAATATAATAATCTTATTTTCCAAACGACAAGAAGATTAGATAAATATATTCACTTGTCGATATTTTGAAGCAAGAGTTTTGCTCATGATATTCTTCATTTTGGTTTTAAACATCGTTTTAAAGTAGGCGCCATAAGAATGGTCAGATCGATATAATTATAGAATATTATATTTATCCCAAACAAGCAATCGTTGAGTATTATAAGTAGGGATTTTTTCTGGATTTATTATTCTTTGTTATATTTTCATTCAATTTTTCGTACACTCGTTTTTGTTGTTTTTTTCATTTGACCGCTTTTAATGTTATGGCCGTAAAGAAGGGTAGAATGAGAGATAGAGGGAGGGAGGGAGAGCGAAAGAGAGTGAGGGAGAAGGAGAGATAGAGGAGGGGGAGAGTGAGGGAGAGAGGTGGTGGAGAAGAAAGAATTGTGTTAATAATCAGAACTGTATCGATATGTTTGGAGAACTGGTATGCTGTTCGATATCTTTGTCTCCCCTCCTTCGACTCGTCTCCTATGGCAATTGAAGTTTTCCTTCAACCATTTTGTTTCTATCACATCTCTGTTTATATTCTTCTTTTTCTTCTTCTTTGTTTTCTTCTTCACCCACTTATTCCCGAGAAGGTCATTGGGTACA
>OZ024761.1:31537576-31540076 GCA_964016885.1 Eledone cirrhosa
TATATAAATATGTATGTGTATGAATGTATGTATGTATATAAATATGTATGTGTATGAATGTATGTATGTATATAAATATGTATGTGTATGAATGTATGTATGTATGTATGTATATAAATATGTATGTGAATGTGTATGTATATAAATATATTTATGTATGTGCATATATATGTATTTATGTGCATATAATGTATATATATATGTATGTGTATATGTATGTATGTAAATGTGATGTATGTATGCGCATATAATGTATATATGTATGCGCATATAATGTATATATGTATGTGCATATAATGTATATATGTATGTGTATATGTATATATATGTGCGTAAATAATGTGTATATATATATATATATATATATATATATATAATGTGTGTGTATGTATAATGTACATATAATGAGTGTATATATCCGAATGAGTTACAAAAATAACAACAGAACTGTCTGAAATTTTGATGCATTTCAATTCAAAGTTGCTAATATTTCCTAAATAGTTATTTTTTATCTCCTAGTCGTCGCCAGCACCCCTTCCGCCGCCATCGCCACCACCCCTTCCGCCGCTATCGCCACCATCATCATCTTCATCGACACAACCACCATTACCACCACCACCACCACCTTTATCTTCATTTTCATCTTCATCTCCACCTCCATCTTTATCATCACCTCCATCATCACCACCACCACCACCACCATCCTCATCATCATCATCATCATCATCATCATCACCACAGCCATCACCACCTCCAACACTATCATCAGCACCCCCCACCATCACCATTTCCAACCATTTCCACCATCATCATCTTTCACTACCACCACCACCACTACCACCACCTCCATTACCGTCATCACCTCCACTACCCTCACTACCATCACCGCCATCACCATCACCACCACTACCATCACCACCACTACCATCACCACCACTACCATCACCACCACTACCATCACCACCACTACCATCACCACCTCTACCATCATCATTACCACCACTACCATCACCATCACTACCATCACCACCACTACCATCACCATCACTACCATCACCACCATTACCATCACCACCACCGCCATCACCATCACCACCACCGCCATCGCCATCACCACCGCCATCGCCACCACCAGTACCATCTTGCTTGACGTTTGTTATAAAGACTTTTGCAGTTAACTTTACCTTTCATCCTTACGGGGTCGATAAAATAAAGTACCAGTCGATTTAATTGACTTTCCGTCACCTTCAAAATTGCTGGCCTTGTGCCTAAAGTAGAAACAATTACTATACAAGGTGACCACAAAAGCCCTCCTCGATTTCAACTATTTAGTCTGGACCCAGCTTGATTATCACATAGATGTTTACCGAGCAACAAAAAGGGGCACATATCGACTGTCTATGATATCAACCCAACTAATACCACATGAAACTTCGTTAGGTTATGCAGCTATAGCCCTCAATATTGTAAGAATATTCATTTAAGTTTTCATATTATAAGTATTTGAAATCAAGGAGTGTTTCTGTGGTCAACCTGTATGTTGTTTCTGCAACAACCAGTTAAGCGTTGAGTATATTTCTGCTCTAACATTCAACATCGTTGGACGTGAAATCTGGTCTGAAACGACTGTGAAATATTTACAGTAAAACATTTAAAATGTTATTTTCAGTTAAACTTAAATGATACACACACGCTCACAGACACAAACGCTCACACACACGCTCACACACACACATGCTCACACACACACACACACACACACATGCTCACACACACACACACACACATGCTCACACGCACACACACACACATGCTCACACACATGCTCACACACACACACGTACACATACACATACACACATATATATATATATATATATATATATACATATGGACACACATACTCAGACACGCATGCACGCACGCACACACACACACACACACACACATACACAGATACACACACACATACGGGATGGATGTCTGGCAGGTCGATAGGTTGGCTGGCTGGCTGGTTGGTTATTGGAGTGCAATGGATTGGAGTAAAGAGGAGAAGAGAGGAGTGTAAGGGGAGATAATAAAAAAAGATTCTACATGGACAACACTGTTAAGCTGTGTGATTAGGACGACATTACACTACTTAATTATTTTCTCTGATTGGACAGTCGTTACACGAGTTAATTTACTAGCTCTTCCCCATCCCTCCACATTAACCAACCCCACCCCACTGCTCTATAACGTCAGGTTCCATTCTTTCTTTCTTTTTTTTGTTTGTTTTCCGTCCATTAATAATATTCATTGAAAATTCATAGAATTTAACTACTTTAAAGTCGTCTTTTGCTCAGTTCTTGGTTCTTCTTTTCGACGTTTTTCTATCATCTTTTGAAACTTTAACAGCTGAAAACTAACTGAATACCCCCTTACCTCTCTTTCTCTCTCGCTCTATCTCTCTGCCTCTCTCTCTGTCTCTCTCTCTCTCTGTCTCTCTCTGTCTCTCTCT
>OZ024761.1:31545076-31555076 GCA_964016885.1 Eledone cirrhosa
GAAAAAAACGAAGATAATACGTCATATGAACGTCTCTATGAACCACTTAAGAGAATATTAGTCTACAACTTCATTTATACCATAAACGTGGTTCTGTCTTTGCGTGTAATTGTTTTTCACCGCTCCAAATAATGACGTATTATATTCGTTTTTTCCCGTTCTTTGCCAGGGAACGTTTCCACGAGCCAAAGTATCGTCTTCCTGTCTTCCTCCGGTTGCAACGTTTTTTGAAATATTCACTTCTGCATTCACAGATTGACTTTGTTAGTTTCAGAAGATCCCGTTAAGGGTGAAAGCAGCGATTCTTTGCTTAAACTTTAATCTGTTATTTTAATAAATATTTGCTCTACGGTTCTTATATATTTGATATATATTTATCCTTATCGAGGCCTCTTTGGATTTTAGTCTTCAAATTTATTATTATTACTATATACACACACACACACACACACACACACACACACACACACACACACACACACACACACACACACACACAGACACACACAGACACACACAGACACACACACACACACACACACACACACGTGGTAGTTGCGTAATTTATATAATCTATTTTGGTCAAATACAGAAATATTTATGGTGGACTCTATCTATGCTTTTTTACTCAATATATTGTGTACCCTTCTTTAATTATTGTTCCTAGTGGAATATATGTATATTATCGTATGTCAGTGTATGTATATATATATATATATATATATATATATATATATATAAACATTATTGATAACGTCCCGCCGAGGTTGACTTTGCCTGTCATCCTTACGGGGTCGATAAAATAAAGTACCAGTAATGCACTGGTAATTGCTGGCCTTGTGCCTAAAGTAGAAACAATTATTGATAACGCGGATAACATATGTACATATGAACATACACTCGTATGGTATATACATATGTATACACACGCCATCAATGACTATGCATATATGTATGTGTGTGTATATATAAATACGTATATATGTGTGTAAATATGTATATATATATGTGTGTGTGTAAATATGTATATATATGTGTGTGTAAATATGTATATATATATGTGTGTGTGTGTAAATATGTATATATATATGTGTGTGTGTGTAAATATGTATATATATGTGTGTGTGTAAATATGTATATATATGTGTGTGTATATGTATATATATATGTGTGTGTGTGTAAATATGTATATATATATGTGTGTGTAAATATGTATATATATGTGTGTGTAAATATGTATATATATGTGTGTGTAAATATATGTATATATGTAAATATGTGTGTATATTTATATATATATATATATGTAAATATGTGTGTGTGTGTGTGTATATATATATGTAAATATGTGTGTGTGTGTGTGTGTGTATATATATATATAATGTAAATATGTGTGTGTGTGTGTGTATATATATATATATATATATATATAATGTAAATATGTGTGTGTATATATATATATATATATGTAAATATGTGTGTGTGTATATATATATATAATGTAAATATGTGTGTATATATATATATATATATATATATATATATGTAAATATGTGTGTGTGTATATATATATATATATATAATGTAAATATGTGTGTGTGTGTATATATATATATATATATATATCATAGTTATCGAGCTTATGTAAATAATTAAATAACCCAGAAAATCAGATATGGTGGTGCCAGTTAGTATCGCTCTCCTGTCACGGGGGTAGTTTTATCTCTTGCCTAGAAGGGATTCGCTACACAGCGTTCTCCTAGAATCATGGCTACGGAGTATTCGAGAGTCGATAAAATAAATATACTGTTATATTCAACAGTTGTTAATGGTTTAAATAGCATCGGGTTTGCTGTGTTCAGCGTTTCCAACTATATTTCTGCTTATCATGTCGGACTTCCCTTCGGGAGACTTGTTCCTCTCCCATATCTGTTTAATTCCGTAAGAAATGAATGTTGTGTTAAAATTGATAAACTACTAAATCAAATATGTCGATGCGAATACCGTATCATTGGTACATAAAAACATGTACTTTTCCTTTCACACGCTCTCCCACGCACGTACACACACAACACACACACACACTCTCTCTCTCTCTCATACACACACGCTCACATGCTCTCACATTCCCTCACAGACACACTCCCTCACACCTCATCACATCCCCTCACTTCCACTCCCACACTCACAGATAGACGAACGGATACATAGACAGGTTGACAGATAGATAAACAGACGGACACATAGGATAGACAGACAGACAGACAGACAGACAGACTGATTGATAGACAGATAGATAGACGGACGGACGGACGGACGGATTTATAAATAGATAGACAGATATATAAACAGACGGACACAGAGAGAGACAGACAGACAGACAGACACACAGATAGATAGATAGACGTAGATACACATAAGGACAGACATACATAGAAAGATAAACAGCCACAGGCAGACACATAGATAAACAGGTATGGGGAGGACGGCAGAGATGGCGGCGATGCCAGTGGGAGTTCGGCTCTTCCACGTTCGGACCAGATCCTTGTGGTGGCGAGATGGCGGCGATGCCAGTGGGAGTTCGGCTCTTCCACGTTCGGACCATATCCTTGTGGTGGAGAGATGGAGGCGATGACAGTGGGAGTTCGGCTCTTCCACGTTCGGACCATATCCTTGTGGTTGTGTACATAATTGTTTCTACTTTTGGCACAAGGCCAGCAATTATCCCAGTGCATTACTGGTACTTTATTTTATCGACCCCGTAAGGATGAAAGGCAAAGTTAACCTCGGCGGAATTTGAACTCAGAATTGCAAGGGCCGTAACTCTATGCGTCAAAGCATGGCGTCCGACCCTCTACCGATACTGCCAATGCACCATACGTATAAAGCTTTTGGTTTAACCAGTTTGTTGTTATAGCCTGTGGTTGATAGACGGATATACGGACACTTAGACAGACAGACAGAAAGTTAGACAAACAGCCCAAACGACAGCTAGACGTGTGTGTGTCTGTGTGTGTTGGTATAAGGCCACGTAGAGAGAGAGAGGGGGTGTAGAAAGAGAGAGGGGTGATAGTCAATTGTACTGATGTAATGTATTCCTGGTATTTCAAAGATGTCGTCGAGATTAACGACAAAAGCAGTCGAAGTCGACCTCGGCTGTGTTTCAAAACATAACATAAAACGCCGTTAGTTATGGAATCGTCTGAGTCACTTAGTATGATTCCAGTGATATTTCCCTTTAGTTCTTTGATATGGATCTATAAAAGAGCTACTACTAAATAGATTGGACTGATAACGAAAGAAGCGATAAGTTAAATTAATCAAATACTGAACTTAATGTCGGAGATCTTAGATAAGATTTGATTTTTTTCGTTAAAGATAAATTATTATTATTTTTTTTTAAATAGTTTCCTTTTGTTTTAATAATAATAATAATAATAAAATAATAATTATAATAATAATAAAAATAACTTTGAAGGTCAATAAAAGGGAATGATAAAAGCTAAGTTCCATAAAATCAAAACAAAAACGAGAGAGAAAGAGAGTTAGAGCGATGAGAAGATGAAAAAGCGTGAGAGAAGAGAGCGAGAGTAGGGAGAGAACGAGAAATGGAGAAGGGAGAGAGCAGGGAGAAAATGAGAAACTCTGAGAGAGGAAAGCAAGAGTAGGGAGAGATGAGAGAGCGAGAGCAGGGAGAGGAGAAAGGGAGAAGAGCGAGAGCGGGGAAAGAATGAGAAACCGTGAGAGAAGAGCGAAAGTAGGGAGAGAATGGGAAGCGTGAGAAGAGAGAGAGAGCTTGAGTAGAGAGAGAGAATGAGAAACCGTGAGAGAAGAAAGAGAGCGAGAGCTGTGAGAGAATGAGAAACCGTGAGA
Organism: Eledone cirrhosa; assembly: GCA_964016885.1. NCBI lineage: Eukaryota > Metazoa > Mollusca > Cephalopoda > Octopoda > Eledonidae > Eledone > Eledone cirrhosa. The sequence continues at coordinate 31,548,950 of OZ024761.1, forward strand.
GAAGAGAGAGAGAGTTTGAGCAGAGAGGGAGGATGAAAAACCGTGAGAGAGAGAGAGAGAGAGAGAAACCGTGAGAGAAGAGAGAGAGTTTGAGCAGAGAGGGAGGATGAAAAACCGTGAGAGGAGAAAGAAAGAGTAGAGAGAAAGCTTGAGTAGAGAGAGAGAATGAGAAACCGTGAGAGAAGAGAGAGAGAGTTTGAGTAGAGAGAGAGAATGAGAAACCGTGAGAGAAGAGAGAGAGTGAGAAAGAAAGAAAAAGAATGAAAGAGAGAAGGTATTCTTTAAAGACGTCGGCCATTTTCTCCTTGTGGCTGTAGAGTGAAAAAAAAAAGAATTTCTAAATAGAATTTCACAGTGGCAAATAAGTAAGACAAGCGTGTTAGAAGAGCTTGAAGCTGGTTGTTTTGAATAGAGGAAGAAGAAAAATGGGAGACGAGATGTTGGCAAATAAAGAGGAGGGGAAGGAGAGAGGCTGTAAAGGAAATCAAAATGAACATCAAATTGGGATTAAAAATAAATATATATATGTGTGTGAGTGTGTGTGTAAATGTGTGTGTGTGTGTCTCTCTATCCATCTTTCTATCTATTTATCTATGTCTCTATATTTATCAATCTATCTATGAGTCTGTGTGTGTGTATATATATCTGTGTGTGTGTGTGTATATATATGTGTGTGTGTGTATGTATATGTGTGTTTATATATCTCTACATATGTGTGTGTATATATATGTATATATATATATATATATATATATGTATCTAGGTGTGTGTATATATATGTATATATATATATATATATATATATATATATGTATCTAGGTGTGTGTATATATATATATTTTTTATATATATGTATCTAGGTGTGTGTATATATATATATATTTTATATAATGTATCTAGGTGTGTATATATATATAATATATATATAATGTATCTAGGTGTGTATATATATATATAATATATATATATATAATGTATCTATGTGTGTGTATGTATGTATGTATATATATATATATATATATATAGGTATGTATATACATATATACACATACGAAAATAATACAGATAATCAAATTCTGACTATAAAACAATAAACAGAAAGATTATATTAAAGAAAGAAGAGGAGAAGGAAGAAGAGAAGGAAGAAGAGAAGGAGCTATGAAAATATAATAAATTGTTAACAAAGGAACGAACTTTAAAGCTATTCCGCCTTGGATGTTGTCTGTTACTGGTTTTGAAAGTGGTGGTTACTGTTGTTGTTGTGGTTGTGGTGGTGGTGGTGGTGGTGGTGGTGGTTGTATTGTTGTTGTATTGTTGTTGTATTGTTGTGGTTGTGGTGGTTGTTGTGGTTGTATTGTTGTTGTATTGTGGTTGTGGTTGTGGTGGTGGTGGTGGTGGTTGTATTTTTGTGGTTGTGGTGGTGGTGGTGGTTGTATTTTTGTTGTGGTTGTGGTGGTGGTGGTTGTATTGTTGTTGTATTGTTGTGGTTGTGGTGGTTGTTGTATTGTTGTGGTTGTGGTGGTTGTTGTGGTTGTGATGGTTGTAATTGTTGTGGTGGTGGTGGTGGTGGTTGTATTGTTGTGGTGGTTGTGGTGGTGGTGGTTGTATTGTAGTTGTGGTGGTTGTTGTGGTGGTGGTGGTTGGGATGTTGATGTGGTGATTGTAGTTGGGGTTGTGTTTAGGATGTTATTGTTTTTTTTATTGTTGTGACTGTTGATGTTGTTGTGGTAGTTGGGATGTTATTGTTATTTTTGTAGTTGGGATGTTATTGTTGTTAATTTTGTTGTAGTTGTTGTGGTGATGAGGGTTGTTTTGTTGTCTTGGTGCTGGCGGCGGTAGTGGTTGGGGGGAGGGGGTGTTGTTGTCTTGCTGTCGGTTGTGATGATGATTGTTGTTTTTTTAGTTTAAGTGACGGTGGTGGTGGTAGTGATTGTAATTGTTGTGTTGATGGTGGTGATTGTTGTTGTGATGGTGGTGTTGCCTGTTATGGTGGTGGAGATGATAGGGGTGGTTGTTGTTAAATTTAGTGGTGTTGTTGTTGTTGGTGGTGGTGGATGAGATCAGCCGTCTAATCGATCATGGTTTATTGTAATGAAAAGCAGTGAAATGCCATCAACGAAGTAATTCTGAGAAACTTCAAACGGAATCAGTCAAGTGATCGATTTTTGGTAGCAGATGATTCGGTTTCTGAATATGTAGGTAGAACCGATGAGAAAGGACTTCGATCAGCAATATTTTATTTTGGATACTGTTGTTAGAGAGAGAGGGAGTGTGTTTGAATTGAAAGCCAATGTCACTCATGTGTAACCGTTTCCATCATGTCCAGTTGAAGGCCAGTGTCACCCATGTGTAACCGTTTCCATCATGTCCAGTTGAAGGCCAGTGTCACCCATGTGTAACTGTTTCCATCATGTCCAGTTGAAGGCCAGTGTCACTCATGTGTAACCGTTTCCATCATGTCCAGTTGAAGGCCAGTGTCACCCATGTATAACTGTCTCTATCATGTCCAGTTGAAGGCCAGTGTCACTCATGTGTAACCGTTTCCATCATGTCCAGTTGAAGGCCAGTGTCACTCATGTGTAACCGTTTCCATCATGTCCAGTTGAAGGCCAGTGTCACCCATGTGTAACCGTTTCCATCATGTCCAGTTGAAGGCCAGTGTCACCCATGTGTAACGGTTTCCATCATGTCCAGTTGAAGGCCAGTGTCACCAATGTGTAACCGTTTCCATCATGTCCAGTTGAAGGCCAGTGTCACCCATGTGTAACTGTTTCCATCATGTCCAGTTGAAGGCCAGTGTCACTCATGTGTAACCGTTTCCATCATGTCCAGTTGAAGGCCAGTGTCACCAATGTGTAACCGTTTCCATCATGTCCAGTTGAAGGCCAGTGTCACTCATGTGTAACCGTTTCCATCATGTCCAGTTGAAGGCCAGTGTCACTCATGTGTAACCGTTTCCATCATGTCCAGTTGAAAGCCAATGTCACCCATGCATAACCGTTTCCATCATGTCCAGTTGAAGGCCAATGTCACCCATGCATAACCGTTTCCATCATGTCCAGTTGAAGGCCAATTTCACCCATGTGTAACCGTTTCCATCATGTCCAGTTGAAGGCCAGTGTCACCCATGTATAACTGTCTCTATCATGTCCAGTTGAAGGCCAGTGTCACTCATGTGTAACCGTTTCCATCATGTCCAGTTGAAGGCCAATGTCACCCATGCATAACCATTTCTATGATGTCCAGTTGAAGGCCAGTGTCACTCATGTATAACTGTTTCTATCATGTCCAGTTGAAGGCCAAAATCACTCATATATAACCGTTTCCATCATGTCCAGTTGAAGGCCAATGTCACCCATGCATAACCATTTCTATGATGTCCAGTTGAAGGCCAGTGTCACTCATGTATAACTGTTTCTATCATGTCCAGTTGAAGGCCAAAATCACTCATATATAACCGTTTCTATCATGTCCAGTTGAAGGCCAATGTCACTCATGTGTAACCGTTTGAAAGCTAGTGCCACCTATGTTTTTCTGTTTATTTGAAAGCCAACGTCACCCATATTTATGTCTCTATTGTGTCCGGTTGAAAGTGGATGCCACTCCTATTTACAGGAGAATATGACTGTATGTTACAACGACCGTCCTGACATCTCCACCAGGAGTTACGACTGTGTTACGACTGTATCTTACAACGGTGTCTCTCCCCACGTCTTCATCAGGCGTTACGGGAGAATTCGGATGTACGTAGCGACGGCGTCCAGACGTCTTCACCAGGAGTTACGACTGTGTTACAACGGCGTCTCTCTCCGACGTCTCCGCCAGGAGTTACGACTGTGTTACAACGGCGTCTCTCTCCGACGTCTCCACCAGGAGTTACGACTGTGTTACAACGGCGTCACTCCCCCACGTCTTCATCAGGCGTTACGGGAGAATTCGGCTGCACGTAACGACGACGTCCCCTCGTTTCCACCTGAAGTTACATGTGGTTACAACTGTATGTTAAATCGGTGTCACTACCCACGACTTCATCAGACGTTACGGGAGAATATGGTTGTACGTTACGACGGCGTCTCGGCGTCACGCCTCACGTCTTCATCAGGCGTTACGGGAGAATGTGTTTGTACGTCCCGACATCTCTACCAGGAGTTATAGGTCCATAGGTTATGAGCATGTCCCGATTAAAAACGTGTTTCCACTCTAAATACTATATTTTCTTTTCAACCTTTGCCTATAGTCGATCACATTACTGAAATACAAGAAAGATATTGTCAATTTATCCTTTGTCGATGAAAGCTCTTCATATGACTACAGTTATTTTTTTATCTTTCTGTTTTTCTTTCTGTTTTTCTTTCTTTCTTTCTTTCTTTCTTTCTTTCTTTCTTTCTTTCTTTCTTTCTTTCTTTCTTTCTTTCTTTCTTTCTTTCTTTCTCTGACTCCCTCTCTCTCTGTTTACTTTGGCATAGTTCACTCTTACCAAAAACGTCTCATTTTTGTAAAGTGTGAATGTGTGTATGTATTTGTGTGTAAGTATGTGTGTGTATGCATGTTCGTAAAATTAACGTGTAAGTTGCTGACACACCATCACAGTACACACCACACCACAACAGACACAACACTACATTCTAGAGATACAACACACCATCAGAGTACACACACACCTCAACACAACACACCAGACATCAAGCACAACACTACATACTAGTGATAGAACAATACATAGATCTGAATTGAGAGCGAGGAGAGATTTGGTTTCGCCAACACTCACCACACTACAACACACACCACACCACAACAGACAACACACACAACACAACATTCTAGAGATACAACACACCATCACAGTACACACACATACCACAACACACGCCACACCATTACAGTACACACACACACACCATCACAGTACACACACACCAAACAACACACCACACCAAACAACACACCACACGACACACAACAACACAACACAACACAACACAACAGACAACAGACATAACACTACATACTACAGACAGAACAACACATAGATCTGAGACCTTATAGAAGAGAGTGAGGAGAGATTTGGTTTCGCCAATTTCAATGGCCACGAAGAAAAATCTGTGAAGAGTTTCTAAAAATAAACCATTGAATTAGTCAACTGGTGTTTATTGATTTTTACTGTAGAACACTATAGAGCAGCTGACTAGCATTGGCTGTGGTAGTAATAGTAATGGTGGTGTTGGTGGTGGTAGTGGTGGTGGTAGCAGTGATGGTGGTAGTGGTACTAGTAGCAGTGGTGGTAGCAGTGGTGGTGGTGGTAGTAGTAGTAGTAAAGCTAACAATAGCAACAACAAAATTAATCGCAGCATTAGAGCTAACAACACTAGCAGTAGTTAACAACAGTAGTGCTAACAACAACAGCAGCAGCAGTAGTGCTAACAACAACAGCAGCAGCATTAGAGCTAATAACAACAGCAGCAGTAGAGCTAATAACAACAGCAGCATTAGAACTAATAACAACAGCAGCAGTAGTGCTAATAACAACAGCAGCAGCATTAGAACTAACAACAACAGCAGCAGCATTAGAGCTAATAACAACAGCAGCAGTAGAGCTAATAACAACAGCAGCATTAGAACTAATAACAACAGCAGCAGTAGTGCTAATAACAACAGCAGCAGCATTAGAACTAACAACAACAGCAGCAGCATTAGAACTAATAACAACAGCAGCAGTAGTGCTAATAATAACAACAGCAGCATTAGAACTAACAACAACAGCAGCTTCAGAGTTAATAACAGCAGCATTAGAACTAATAACAACAGCAGCAGTAGTGCTAATATTAACAACAGCAGCATTAGAACTAACAACAGCAGCAGCAGTAATGCTAATAATAACAGCAGCATTAGAACTAACAACAACAGCAGCAGTAGTGCTAATAATAACAACAGCAGTATTAGAACTAACAACAACAGCAGCAGTAGTGCTAATAATAACAGCAGCATTAGAACTAACAACAACAGCAGCAGTAGTGCTAATATTAACAACAGCAGCATTAGAACTAGCAACAACAGCAGCATTAGAACTAACAACAACAGCAGCAGTAGTGCTAATAATAACAGCAGCATTAGAACTAGCAACAACAGC
>OZ024761.1:31560076-31562576 GCA_964016885.1 Eledone cirrhosa
ACTGTTAGAAAGAATTAAGATGATATCCAGCGATATCCAACCACCCCCACCGCCACCACCAGATTAATGGCCTTCTGTCAATGTTAGAATGATTATATCCAGCGATATTACAAAGAACTATGATATCAAGTGATATCTCCGCCTCCACAAAATTGCTGTGCTTATGTCAATATTATGATATCAAGTGATACCCCCCCCCCTCCATAAAATTGCTTGCCTTATGTTTATATAATGATGATGTCAAGTGATATCCCTCCTCCATAAAATTGCTGTGCTTATGTCAATATTATGATATCAAGTGATACCCCCCCTCCATAAAATTGCTTGCCTTATGTTTATATAATGATGATGTCAAGTGATATCCCTCCTCCACAAAATTGCTGGCCTTATGTCAATATTAAGATGGTATCAAGTGATATCCCCGCTCCATAACATTTCTATCCTTGTGTCAATATTAAAATGATATCTAATGATATTCGCACCTAAATGGCTGGCCTTGTGCCAATTTTAATTAAGATGATATCCAGCTATGTCCCCCGCACACACCCTGGTCTTGCTGGTCTTGTACCAATGTAACAAAGAATTATTAAGATATACCCAACGATATACCCCCAAATTGGTGGCCTTGTTACAATGTTAGAAATAATTAAGATATAAAGTTGATATCTAACGATATCACCCAAACCCCACCAAATTTCTGGTTTTGTTTCAATGTTACAAAGATTTATAGAGATTACATCCAACGATATACCCCAAAATTGATGGGGGTTTTTTCAATGTTAGAAATAATTAAGATATAAAGTTGATATCTAACGATATCACCCAAACCCCACCAAATTTCTGGTTTTGTTTCAATGTTACAAAGATTTATAGAGATTACATCCAACGATATACCCCAAAATTGATGGGGGTTTTTTCAATGTTAGAAATAATTAAGATATTAAGATGATATCCAGTGATATCACCCCCCCCCCCCCACCCCCACCCCAGATTGTGAGCCTTGCACCAATGTAACAAAGATCTATTAAGATTATATCCAGCGAAAGACCCCCCCCCCCAAATAGCTGGCCTTTACTTAATGTTTGAAAGAATTAAGATACCGGTCGCCGTCGAGACCTCAGGCGTACTTGGATTCCGTACTGCCAAGCTCCTCCGCAAGATCGGAACGTCAGTGGCCCGCCTGAGGAAGGAGCCCCACGAGGTGAGGGTGGCTGTTGCAGCGGGCGTAGCTGGCCATTGTCCGCGGGAATTCATTTTGGTCTTGTCCACGGGGCGCAGCCCCATTACCCCGCGCCCTAGTTCCAGAACCCATCACCCTTCCCCCTTCACACTCCCCACTCATCTGTGACACTAGAACCCTTGCCTATCCCTTCCTTTTCGGATTTTTTTATATTTTCTTATTTTACATTCTATTCTTTCTTCTCAATCTATTTTCTACTTTTTCTATTAAATTGTTTTTAATATTAATAAATAAATTGTCCATTTGAACCCTTAAAAAAATTAAGATAATATCCAACGATATCCCCAATGTGCCAATGTTATAAAGAATGATTAAGATCAGGCATGTCAAACATACGGCCCTTTACAAGCACACCTGCGGCCTGCAGAAAGATTCTTACAGCGCGAGCATGTTTTATCTTCGTAATATAAAATTTAAAATATTAGTTGTAATGTGCGCAATTAGTTGTCATGTGTGGCCCTCAGACAACACATATGTGACCCATGCGGCCCTCGGGGAACCTCAGTTTGACATGTCTGGTTAAGATGATATCCAATGATATCAAAACACCAGATTGCTGATCTGGTCTTTGTACCAGTGATATCTCACGAGTGATACCTCACTAGTGTTACCTCACTAGTGATATCTCACCTGTAATATCTCGCCAGTGACATCTCGCCAGTGACATCTCGCCAGTGACATTTCACGAGTGATATCTCACGAGTGATATCTCACGAGTGATATCTCACCTGTAATATCTCCCCAGTTATTATATCATTCACTCGTTTCATGTGTCTTTTTCTTTCTTCTATTTTCCAGTTGCAGATCGAAAACATTAAAGTCTCTACACAGCCGACCTGTTTTGATCCTGGTCTGTGCTTTAGTTGTTGTGGAATGTATATGTGTTCTGGCCGAATTAATGGTTGATCTACAGGCAATACGTTGTAAGTACATGGTCATCTATTATATTTTAATATAGCAGAGTTTATGTACTTTATTTATTCCTTTATCTATGTATCTATTTATTTATATCTCATATTTATGTAGCTAAGATTTACGATACACATCAAGGCTTTGTTCTGTCTTTGACTCTCTCTCACTCTCTCTCGTTATCGCCAACTCTCTCACTTTCTCGCCAACTCTCTCACTCTCTCGCCAACTCTCTCTCGTTCTCACTCTCTCTCGTTCTCACCATCTCTCTCACTCTCTCTCGTTCTCACCATCTCTCTCTCTCTCTCTCTCGTTCTCACTATCTCTCTCACTCTCTCTCTCACTCTCTCT
>OZ024761.1:31573005-31578005 GCA_964016885.1 Eledone cirrhosa
TTATTGCATTAGGTAGATTGAGGGCAGTAGATTGACAGTAGCGGTAGAGGGTCGGACGCCATGCTTTGCAGCATAGTTACGGCCCTTTATGATCTGAGTTCAAATCCCACCGAGGTTAACTTCGCCTTTCATCCTTACGGGATCGATAAAATAAAGTACCAGTCACGCACTGGGGTCGATTTAATCGACTATCCCCTCCCCCCAAATTTCTGGCCCTGTGCCTAAATAAGAAACCGTTATTATTGCATTAGGTTCTGTGTCATTGATTTACACTGAGACCATTATAGGATCTGATCTCTCCATCCACCATTGGGATAGTTTTCAGCTACTCCCTCCTGGCATCATACCCTTCATACAGATCTTGGATAGAAACCGATCCCCGTTTAAGGTTTGATGTGGGAAAACAATTTAAGAGAGTTGGTTTTAATTTCAACAGAAAACAAATGAGTAAATGCTGTAGTTGTGTGATATCTCGCCGATGTAATATTTTAACTGCGTTGGATGTTTAGACGTCTACCAGTAATAAATCTCATGGCATGGGTTTTAAAATACTTCAATATTTTAAGTTGTTTTTGCAGACAAGACGACAATCAATTCCATACATAAGTTTGGGGGAAATGTAAACGTGTATATATATATATATATATATATATTATATATTGTTTGTTATTTAATCTGATTGTATTTTCGTTGTGGTGGCTTCTGTGGCTTTTCCCCTTAACCACAGTTTCCAATTTGTCACGCTATTTAACGTATATTTATTACTCTAAGGTGTAACCTATCGATTTATCGATACATTCTTTTTGAGTGCTTCGTGCAAACTCCGAATTGTTCTTTCGCGGATGTTGGCCACTGCCACAGCTTCGATTTAACTGATCTTCCAATCGTATATATATATACGTAACTTGGTATAATTTCACCCAACTTGTAGAAATCTTATAATGAAACGAGTCGTCTGGGAAATGATATAATTGATATATCTCATATGAAATAATACAGCCAATTATCCACACAATACAATATAGCTAGCACCCCAAACGTTTAATTAGGAATATACTCAGGTATTTCCTAATATTTGTTGAGTGAGTTGGAATTTGGCCGCAGTATCGCTTTTAGCTTTCTCCGATTATGTATGTATATATATATATATATTATATATATATATATAAATTAGAATTGGAGCTCTGAAATAGCAATATATATATATGAATGTATATATAATGTATTTTGCAATACACTTTATGCTTAATTAAAAGCATTTTGCAGACCGTATGCTATTGTTTTAGAGTAGTGACAAACTCACTTACTTTAATCTCAGCAAACCAGGGGAGATAAGCCGACAAGGCCTTGTTTCGCATTTATTGATGCTTATCAAGGCTAACTACTCCCTCATGTCTACTGAGATCACTGATGTTATATTCTTATAGAATTCTAGTAAATAAAAAGGAACTGATTATACAGAATGGTTGCCGGTCAGGCAGAAATTAGAAATTAGAATTGGAGCTCTGAAATAGCAATATATATATATATATGAATGTATATATAGAGCTCCAATTCTAATTTCTAATTTCTGCCTGACCGGCAACCTCTCTGTATAATCAGTTCCTGATTATTTACTAGAATTCTATAAGAATATAACATCAGTGATCTCAGTAGACATGAGGGAGTAGTTAGCCTTGATAAGCATCAATAAATGCGAAACAAAGCCTTGTCGGCTTATCTCCCCTTGTTTGCTGAGATTAAAGTAAGTGAGTTTGTCACTACTCTAAAACAATAGCATACGGTCTTCAAAATGCTTTTAATTAAGCATAAAGTGTATTGCAAAATACATTATATATACATTCATATATATATATATATATATATATAATGACTTACCAGAACTAATATCAATAACAAATTACAGTAAAGATTTTAATTATTAAAGAACACCAACCACCAGTGAAGTCATTCTTCTCTTTGTTCATATATATATGATCTCCACGGTATTGTGAAGGTTCACAGGCAACCTGATGCAAGACCTGAGCCCAGGGAGATCCATAGTTGTCGTCAATGTGCAAAGGAGTGCAAGTCTTTAGCAGGCTTGAAAAGCCATATCTGAGCATCGCACATTTGAATATCTGACAAGCGATTGCAATACTCTTAGCAGAGTTTGCAGCCATCATATATATATATATATATATATATATACATACATTTTGTTATGGATAAATAGTGAGTCTTGTTACTCTGGAGTTTCGCCTGCTGTATATTTATATACGTATAAATATATATATATATATATATATATATATATATATATATATATATATATAGGAACGAGTAGGACCCCGACGGCTGAGCTCAAGCCGTTTCGACGGCTAATTCTGGACAGAATTAGCCGTCGAAACAGCTTGAGCTCAGCCGTCGGGGTCCTACTCGTTCCTATTACCCACTCTACTACCCTAAGTATTGAATACTTTGGTGCGTTATGGTCCACCTGGTTCCTTACCACATTTCTTCCGTTATATATATATATATATATATATATATATATATATAACGAAGGGGGTGTGGTAAGGAACAAGATGGACCATAATGCACCAGATTACTCAATACTGTGGGTAATAGGAAAATGTATGACCCAGACAGCAGAGCTCAAGCCGTTTCGACGGCTATTTCTGGACGCAGAATTCCAGAAATAGCCGTCGAAACGGCTTGAGCTCTGCAGTCGGGGTCATACATTTTCCTATGCAGCGTAAACTCGTATTCCTACAAGGAAAACTCAACCAACCCTAGGTTGTCATCTTTGTTTTTATTGTTCTCATAACAGGCTGAATGAATTGGGGCCCAGAACCCAACGATACTTGAGTACCTGTTTATGTCACTGTTGTATTTATTTATATATATATATATATATATATATATATATATATAAGCTTTGATTTTATCTGACAGCATTTCAATTGTACTTCTATTTATCAAGTTTAGTTTTTCTTCATCTTTACGTCATATTTTTTTTTTTTTGTCTTTTAATTAAAAAATCTTTTTTTTTTTTTTTCAGTTCGGTTCGAGAATGAAGAGGCAGAACTCAAAAAATTCGTAGACTTCCTTAAAACCTCATACCCAGACGAGTTCAAATCTTTTAAAGGGAAAAGTTTTGAATCTGTGTTTTCGAAGCTCAGAGAAAGTATGGCTCTGCATAAAGTCGTTCCAAACCCAGAAGATACCACAAAAGTGTCAACGACAAATGGGAACTGCACATGTGACACGACAGTCACCACGCAGCGTCACACGGAACGACGCCATTTACAAAAAAACTCAAACGATCACGTGACGCTTATCAGTGCCTTTAAGAATGATAGGACTGCAAACAACTTAGCAGTTTCAAGAACTACAACGCCCTCTACGGGCAAAAAGCAAAACCTCACGCATCAAACAAATAAAGCTAATAACAATAAAAAACACACAAACACTCACAGTAAAACAAACACTAACAGTAAAGACATTAGCAATAGTAGTAGTAGTAGTATTCATATTAACAATAGTAGTAATAGTATTAACAGTAGTAGTAGTAGTCATTATAATAACAATAGTAGTGAAAGCAATAGTAGTTTTAGTATTATTAGTAATAATATCAGTGATATTATTACTAGTAGTAGTAGTAATAGTAGTACGACTGATAGTAACAGTAGTATTTCTATTAACAGTAGTAATACTACTATTATTATTGACAATAGTAGCAGTAGTAGTACTCTTAGTAGTATTACTAGTGTTAATAGTAGTGATTTTGATAGTAATAGTAGTGATAGTAATAGTGATAACGATAGCGATATTAATAATTATTATGATGATGATATTAACATTAATAATAATAATGATATCAATAACAACAATAACAACAACATTAACAACAACAACAACATTATTAGCGTAACAAAGCCTTCTATGATTATTAATAAAGAAGCAATGAAAAGTCCGCGTGACATCACAATGAAAGAAGCAACGCAAAGAGAGAAAATGGTGGCACGCAAATTCAGCGATACAAGATACAATGCGAAGAGAGCTGGCAACAGAACAGTAACAAAAGATTTACCCCAAAACACTAGGATCAAACCGGGTTCACCGCACATCAGTGGATATGATGAATCTAAGAAAGCGCAATTACAAACGGAAGAAAATAAGCTGCATTCTGGGAATGTGACTGAACCTCCGTTGTTTGTGTTACATATAAACAACATCAAGGAAAGTTTTTATTTGTTCGGCCATTATGTTGGCAAGGAGAATGACAGTCGTGATTATAGAAAGGAGGCTCAATATTACGAAGATGAGTATGAACGGGTACATCACATCTCCCAGGGAATACACATAGGGAGCATCGTCATACTCTTTATTATGGTGCTTGAGGTAAGAACACTTCCATTTATTTCGTTATATACACACACATATATATATATATATATATATATATATATATATATATATATATAAAGAATTAGTATATCTACCAACATAATTATACAGAAGTATACTTATGCTGGCAAGATATAGGTTTTGTCTTAGTAACTTTGTGGTTCAATACAAAAATGTAGAACAATTATATGAAAGACGTAAAATAAGAAAATTATAATAATTAACTTACTTACTTAAGTTTCACTCTAACTAATTAGTTTCTGAAAGGGGATATGCATAGTGTTCAAAACCACGGAGAATTCCTTAAGTATCTTAAGTAAGTAAGTTAATTATTATAATTTTCTTATTTTACGTCTTTCATATATATATATATATATATATATATATATATATATATATATATTGGGTCGTCAAGTTGGAAATTTGTTGAAAAAACAAACAAATTTCTACAAATTTGATACTTGACGATCCAATATATATATATGTATATATTGTGATATATATATATATATTGTATTGTATTTAAATGTTTTTGGTGAGTTTATTATAACAGTATGGGATATTTCAGTTAATTTAACGAAACGGTCGTAAATTAATGAAATGATTTA
>OZ024761.1:31585505-31590505 GCA_964016885.1 Eledone cirrhosa
CGAGCCATCGCCCGGCGACTGAGCCATTGCCCGACAACTGAGCCATTGTCCGACGACTAGGCCATGACGCGACGACTGGGCCGTTGTCCGGTGACTGAGTCATTGTCCGGTGACTGAGCCATGGCGCGACGACTGAGCCATTGCCCGACGAACAAGCCATGGCCCGCTGACCGAGCCATGACCCGACGACTGAGCCATTGGCTGACAACTGAGCCATAGCTCAACGGCTGATTCCTTGCCCGACGACTGAGCCATAGCTCAACAACTGAGCGATTACCCGGCAGCTGAGCCATTGCCCGACAACTAAGTAAGTAAGTAAGGTACTCAATACATTAGGAGAGTGGAAACATCATGTTTAATATAGAAGTGGCTTCTACCGGACTAGAACTGTTTCATTCAAAAGATATCATCTTGAATAAAACAGTTCTAGTCCTGTAGAAGCCATTTCTATATTAAACATTATATTCAATTGGAAATTGGATATATATGTTCAATTGGAAATTGGATATCTATATATATGTTCAATTGGAAATTGGATGTATATGTATATGTTCAATTGGAAATTGGATGTATATACATATATATTACATATTCAATTGGATGCATATATACGTATATATATATATCTATGTATTCAGTTGGGGGTCTATATATATATATATGTGTGTGTGTGTGTGTGTGTGTGTGTGTGCGTGTGTATTCAATTGGATGTATATACATACATATATATAAATATATATAATTGGATGTATATGTATATTTGTGTGTGTGTGTGTGTGTGTGTGCATTCAATACCACATGACCATATGTATTCTAAACGAACAAATAAGTTGACAACCCACAATTTCATTGGAAATATAATATCAACTAGAAAAGAACTCTCTACGGAGGATTCTGTTTTTTTTAAAGAAACTGTTTTCCAATGGAGAAAAATCCTACTGAAGAACATTAGCGTTGAAGAATGGTCTAAAAAGAATTCCATGAAACACAGGCTGTGATCGACTGTAATAGAGATATGTATATAGATTTCTATAAGATGGACTGAGTGGAGAAACGTGGTTTAGTGGTTAGTGTGTTTTATTGTAATTTGTCTAAGTCTGGTAAGAGAAACGATGGCTTGATGTCAACCTCTGGACATGGACTGGACTTGATCTTTGCTCTTTAAACTTTGCTGTTGGTGATTGAATGGCAGTGCCGGTAGAAGGTTGGGTGCCATGCTTTGAAGCATAGTTACGTCCCTTTACGGTCTGAGTTCAAATCCCGTCGAGGTTAACTTTACCTTTCATCCTTACGGGGTCGATAAGATAAAGCACCAGTAATGCACTGGATATTTGCTGGCCTTGTGCCAAAAGTAGAAACAATTATATATTCCCGGAAGGAAGGTTGGCTGGTAAGAGAAGCAGAGGCCGGCAGCCAAAACGTAAGATTCATAATGTCAATTTATGGACTGGACTTGATCTTTGCTGTTTAAACTCTGCTGGTGGTGACCGAACTATGGGGAGAAACATATCTCCTGTTGATGTACAGTCTGCAACTGGCGGAGTTTAGCATCAAAGTAGTGTTTTATTGGGGATTGTATATTGTTGTGTGTTCCATTTCCGGGCCATGTGTCACGTTCTGTATTTAAGTATAACACTTAATTTCACGTTGCTCCAGTACACTCAGTTGAATATTAATACCGGCAGTGGCTGGGAGCTAATCCTTCGATAGACTTGCGTCCTATCCGGAGTGTGTTTGCGGGTGGAGGCCTGTACTCTCAGTCGCTTAAAACCGAGGAGGGCGAAATGAGCATTGGTCTGATGAGCAAAACACTTCATTTCACGTTGCTTCAATACACCCAGCTGAATATTAGTAGTAGCTGGGAGCTAATCCTGCGATGAACTGGCGTCCAGTCCCGTGTGATGGTGAAATCTTGTACTCTCAGTCGCTTAACGCCGAGGAAACCGGGATAAGCTCTGGCCCAATGTACCTCTAGGCTTTGGAGGGAAATCAGACTGACTGAGAGAGACTTTAGGATAGAGATATGTTATAAAGAATTCTATGAGAGAGACAAAAAGCATGTGAAAAAAAAAGATGATACCAGAAAAAGATGGTGATATGGAATAGGGGCGATGTATTGACATATAGCGTTTCTTGGGCATTTTAAACCTGCCGGAACCGATCCCTCCCCAGGGCTGAATACAGCAGAGTTCTTCCAGAGAAGGATAGAGAGAATGAGAGAATGGAAGTGAGAATCCGATGCAGAGGAAGAGTTGACCCCAATACTAGACTGGTACTTTTTTTATCGACCTTGAAAGGATAAAAAGGCAAAGTTGACCTCGGCAGGATTTGAACTCAGAGAGAAGAAAGCCGTAACGAATACCGCAAAGTAATCTATCCGACGTTCTAACGACTCTGCCAATTCGGTACATCACAGAGAAAGATGAGAAGCCATTATTACAAGAGAGTTAATGGCGGTAGCTTGCCTTTCATTCTTACGGGGTCGATAAAATAAAGCACCAATCACGCGGTGGGGTCGATTTATTCGACTTTACCTTTCACCCGAAATTGTTGGCCTTGTGTCTAAATCAGAAACCATTATTATTATCACGTCCCTTTACGATCTGAGTTCAAATCCCGCCGAGGTTAACTTTGCCTTTCATCCTTACGGGGTCGATAAAATAAAGTACCAGTAATGTACTGGATAATTGCTGGCCTTGTGCCAAAAGTAGAAACAATTATTATTATCATAGGAATAAAATACTTTCTGAATTCAAATCCCGCCGAGGGTTCACTTTGCCTTTCATCCTTATGAGGTCGATAAAATAAAGTACCAGTAATGCATTGGAATCGTTTTAATCGACATTCCCGCTCGCCCAAAATTGCTGGCCTTGTGCCTAAATCAAGAACCATTATTACAAGAGAATTAGATTCAACAATTATTTAATGACTATAATTTATAATTATTTATCAATGAATAAATAGTCTGTCATATAAATTAAATATAATCATAAATAAATCACCTGGGAATTGAATTAAATTAAAAAGAACTAAAAAACAATCTAAATTGTTCGATTACTGCTGAGAATGTAGATATTTTACTATAGCTTACAAACGTATACTAACACTCACATACACACACACACATATATATTTATATATATATATATATATATATATATGAGAGAGAGAGAGAGAGAGATAGAGAGAGAGAGAGAGAGAGAGAGAGAGAGATCCATGCATGTACACACTCATTTACATACATGTAAACACATGCGCTATATAAGTTTTAATATAGAAGAGCTTCTACAAGACTAGAACTGTTTCATTCGTGAGAAATCTCAGTATATGAGTCTGTGTGTATGGATATATATATATATATATATATATATATATATATATATCCACACACTCATATACCGAGATTATTTACATACAAACATACTCTCTTACACACACACCACATCACACTCTCCCCCCCCCCCCTCCATCTGACGTACACAAGCATCCACGCTCTCCCAAACAAGAGTAAATACGTAAATTCTAATTAAAGAACTACTGCAAGCTCAGCAGTGTAGAATATGGATTAATTAGAGAATCTTCTGAGAATAAACAAGTGCATTAATGGTGGCAGTTGATGCCTGTAAAGTTCCATCTTCCACCATGGAGTTCTGGATTGAAGAACAGTGTGCGGTACCTTGGACAAGGGTCTTCTTCAATGGCTTATGGCCTTTAGTTGACCAACACTCTGAGAGTAGTATTTCGTCAACGGAAACTTTGCTGAACCCTTGTAAATAAATGAATATATATATATGTGAATGGACCTCTTATTTTTATCTAAAGACATTTCTTTCCAATTCCACCCCGTCCGTCCCTTCAATCTATCTTATTTCTCATTCTTTCTTCTGATGAAGGATTAACGTCCGAAACGTTAAGACCCTCTTTCTGCTATTTCAAACGTTAACCTAATATATTCCTTCCATATACTGTACCGATTGTGTATCTAAAGACATTTCTTTCCAATTCCGCCCCGTCCGCCCCTTCAATCTATCTTATTTCTCATTCTTTCTTCTGATGAAGGATTAACGTCCGAAACGTTAAGACCCTCTTTCTGCTATTTCAAACGTTAACCTAATATATTCCTTCCATATACTGTACCGATGTTTACCTTATACACATATATATACATATATATATATATACATAAACGGAGAAGGCTAATAGCGATACTCCGGCCAAATTCCAACTCACTCAACAAACATTAGGAAATACCTGAGTCTATTCCCAATTAAACGTTTGGGGTGGTAACTATATTGTATTGTGTGGATAATTGGCTGTATTATTTCATATGGCATATATCAATTATATCATTTTCCAGACAAATCGTTTCATTATAAGATTTCTACAAGTTGGGTGAAATTATACCAAGTTATGTAGAAGCTTATGTAAGATCAATAGATATGTTTCTTTTAATTGCCACCAGGGCATCAAAAGTGGGACAAGTACAATGGGGGGAGTTTACAAAACAAGGCGTCCTCAATAAGGAGGAGGCAATAACAAAATATAAAAATAAAATAAAATATAACAAAAAATAAAATTTATAACAAAGTCCTCAATAGAGAGGAGGCGCCTTGGGGGGTCGCACACACCCCCGAAAAAAGTGTGCAACCCTTTTCCTCAGGAGCACAGAGAGGGGGTGCTCCCTCGTTCCTTCCTCTTTTCCACCTACACTTATTCAAGTGGGCTCTTAAATCTTCAATGGGTACCCAATAACATTAATATTGATAACCAAATCAACATCAATATATATATCTATATATATATATATATAAATGAGATAAATATCTCTCTGAGTACTAAGTACCCATAGAAAGTAAAGTTCATCAGATAGCTATTTCCATCCTATAGGACTAAGTCCCACGGTCTGCAAATATAATGCCAACTACCAGCTCGTATGAGTTATGGCCGTTAAAGTGACCCACACGTGAACCGGCCGCTAGTGAAAGTGGGAATATTACAGA
>OZ024761.1:31610505-31615505 GCA_964016885.1 Eledone cirrhosa
GATTTGAACTCAGAGCTGTGAAATAATGTTATACAGAGTTGTTGGGTATTTGATAAAGCGCAGCAAACTATCCAATATAGTTCCATATGTTATTTGATAAACTGGCGTGTGATATTTAGTACGATACTATATTTACCATAGTACTATGTGGTGTTTGATATCCAATCTAGCGTTTGATATCCAATCTAGCACAGTACTATATTTATCATAGTACTGTGTGATGTTTGATATCCAATCTAGTACGGTACTATATTTACCATAGTACCATGTGATGTGTGATATCCAATCTAGTAACATACTATATTTATCATAATACTGTGTGATGTGTGATATATCTTATATAAACCAGTTTACTGTCAAGCAACACAGCCTGACTTTCATTTTTGTCACACCACATGCTAGAAATAATAGCCATCTCTCTCAAATAACAATCCCACCAGATTTAAAACGGCAGGACATATTAACTCTTTAGCATGTACATTACTCTATATATAGTATTATATTTTCACAGTAAACATAATATCTCACATAATATCTCACATAATATCGAATCTATGAGATTTTGATAGTATTTATTTTGAGAACAATACCTTAACATCAGTATGAGTGGCAGGTTTGAACAGAAAGAGGTGAGAGTATTCTGGCCAGATACGGCTGGTTTAAGTGCTAAAGGATTAAACAATGTAATATTAGACACGCCAATACCACCACCACTAAAACATTGCCTAACTTCCATCTTTGTCACACCACATGCTAGAAATAATAGCCAACTGTCCCTCAAATAACACTTCTACCAAATTTAAAATGGAAGGTCATCTTAAACAATGAAATATTAGAAACCCCACCATCTCTAAAACCTTGCCGAACCTCCATCTTTGTCACACCACATGCTAGAAATAATAGCCACCTGTCCCTCAAATAACACCTCTACCAAATTTAAAATGGAAGGTCATCTTAAACAATGAAATATTAGAAACACCACCATCTCTAAAACCTTGCCTAACCTCCATCTTTGTCACACCACATGCTAGAAATAATAGCCACCTGTCCCTCAAATAACACTCCCAACACTTTTAAAACAGAAAGACATATTAATATAATATTAGATACACCACCGCCACCACTAAAACTCTGCTATGGTCATAAGGAGAGGATCTCTCTGCTCGTTTAGGGATGTCCTAGGGCTAAACAACTACAGTCAACCATTCTTGACCTACATATCACGTGCATGACCTAGTTTTTATTAAACTTTCACCGTTTATTCAAGCTGATCCGTTAGAAACAGGAAATATTACAATATTACATAGATGAGAATGTTTGTATATGTCTGGTGTGTACCAGCAGAACTGTGTGGTGTGGTGTGGTGTGGTGTGGTGTGGTGTGGTGTGGTGTTGTGGTGTGTGGTGTGGTGTAGTATGGTGTGGTGTGGTGTTGTGTGGTGTAGTGTGGTGTAGTATGGTGTGGTGTGGTGTTGTGTGGTGTAGTGTGGTGTAGTATGGTGTGGTGTGGTGTTGTGTGGTGTGGTGAGGTGTTGTATGGTGTTGTGTGGTGTGGTGTGGTGTTGTGTGGTGTGGTGTGGTGGTGTGTGGTGTGGTGTTGTATGGTGTCTCCAGCAGAACTGTGTGGTGTTGTATGGTGTGGTGTTGTGTTGTGTGGTGTTGTATGGTGTGTACCAGCAGAATTGTGTGGTGTTGTGTGGGTGGTGTGGTGTTGTATGGTGTGGTGTTGTATGGTGTGGTGTGGTGTTGTATGGTGTAGTGTTGTGGTGTGGTGTTGTATGGTGTGGTGTTGTATGGTGTGGTGTGGTGTTGTATGGTGTAGTGTTGTGTGGTGTGGTGTTGTATGGTGTCTCCAGCAGAACTGTGTGGTGTGGTGTTGTATGGTTTGGTGTGGTGTGGTGTTGTGTGTTGTTGTATGGTGTGGTGTGGTGTTGTGTGGTGTTGTATGATGTGTACCAGCAGAACTGTGTGGTGTGGTGTTGTGTGGTGTGGTGTGGTATAGTGAGGTGTAGTGTAGTGTTGTATGGTGTAGTGTAGTGTGGTGCAGTGTGGTGTTGTGTATGTCTGGTGTGTACAACCAGAACGGTGTGATATGGTGTAGTGTTATGTGTATGGTGTGGTGTTGTATGGCGTGGTGTGGTGTAGTGTAATGTGATACAATGTTGTGCAGTTCGGTGTAGTGTAGTGCAGTGTAATGTGATGCAACTAGTCAGTTTGTGCGTGGTATAGTGTTGTGAGTGTAGTGTGATGCAATGTAGTGCAGTTTGTGAGGTATAGTGTAGTGATGCAGTGTACTGTGATGTAATATAGTACAATTTGGTGTGATGCAATATAGTGCAGTTTGGTTTAATGCAATGTTGTGCAGTTTGGTGTGGTATTGTGTAGTGATGCAGTGTACTGTAGTGCAATATACTGCAGTTTGATGTGATGCAATATAGTGCAGTTTGGTGTAATACAATGTAATGTAGTTTTTTGTGATGCAATGTTATGCAGTTTGTTGTCGTGCATTTTTATGCAATTTAGTGTGGTATCGTGTAGTGTGATGCAGTGTACTGTGATGTAATATAGTGCAGTTTGGTGTAATGCAATGTTATACAGTTTGATGTGGTATAGTGTAGTATGATGCAGTGTACTGTGATGTAAAATAATGTAGTTTGGTGTGATGTAATATAGTGCAGTTTGGTGTGGTACAATATAGTGCAGTTTGGTATGATGCATTGTAGTGCAGTTTGGTGTAATGCAATGCAATGTTATGTAGTTCGGTGTGGAATAGTGTAGTGTGATGCAGTGTATTGTGATGTAATATAGTGCAGTTTGTTGTGGTGCATTGTAGTGCAGTTTGGTGTGATGCAACATCTATTCTGTTGCTGTTGTTGCAGCTGCTACTTCAAAAGTTGCAGCTGCTACTGCTACTGCAGACATCGCTACTTGGTACATTTCGACTGCTATATATGGACTGGCCTGGTGCTGGATCTGTCTGTTGGAATGGCAGATGATGATGATGGTGATGATGGTGGTGGTGGTGAGGAAAGGGTGATGGCGGTGATGATGGTGGTGGTGGTGGCGATGGTGGTAATGATGGTGATGAGGAGGAAAGGGTGGTGATGGTGGTGATGGTGGTGGTGATGGTGATGATGGTGGGGGAAAGGGTGATGGCGGTGGTGCTGGTTGTGGTGGAGATGAGGATGGTGGCGTGGAGGGGTAAAAATAAGCGTGACGATGGTGGTGATGGTGGTGATGTTGATGGTGGTGATGATGAGGATGGTGAGGATGATGGTGGTGGTGGTGGTAGTGGTGATGGTAGTGATGGTGGTGATGATGAGGGTGGTGAGGAGAAGTAGGGGTGGAAGAGGGGGAAGATAAACATAACAGTAACAATGATAGTGATGATGATGATGTTAAGGAGGAAGGTGGTTACAGATAAGTGTAACGATGGTGGTGGTGGTGGTGGTGGCAGTGATGGTAGTGGTGGTGGTGGTTGTGGTGCTGCTGGTGATGATGATGGTGGTGGTGGTGGTAGTGATGATGGTGGTGGTGATGGTGGTGGTGGTGGTGGTGGTAGTAGTGATGGTGGTGGTGGTGGTGGTGGTAGTGATGGTAGTGATGGTAGTGATGGTGGTGGTGGTGGTAATGGTGGTGGTGGTGGTAGTGATGGTAGTGATGGTGGTGGTGGTGGTGGTGGTAGTGATGGTAGTGATGGTGGTGGTGGTGGTAGTGATGGTAGTGGTGGTGGTGAAGATGGTGGTGATGGTAAGGAAGATAATGGTGATGGTGGTGTTGAAAGTGGTGGTGTTGATGGTGGTGGTGGTGTTGATGGTGGTGTTGGTGGTGGTGGTGTTGATGGTGATGGTGTTGATGGTGGTGGTGGTGTTGATGGTGTTGATGGAGGTGGTGGTGGTGATGGTGTTGATGGTGGGGGTGTTGGTGGTGTTGGTGGTGGTGGTGATGGTGGTGGTGGTGGCGTTGATGGTGGTGGTGGTGATGTTGGTGGTGATGGTGGTGGTGTTGATGGTGGTGGTTGATGGTGATGGTGATGGTGGTGGTGTTGATGGTGGTGATGGTGGTGGTGATGGTGGTGGTGTTGGTGGTGATGGTGATGGTGTTGATGGTGGTGGTTGATGTTGATGGTGGAGGTGGTGGTGTTGAAAGTGGTGGTGGTGGTGGTGATGAGGAGGTGGAGGAAGAGGAGGAGAATGTAAAGTAATGAAGAAATAGTAGCAAAGATCATGATGGTGTTGATAAAAGTGATGGTGATGATATATACGCACGTGATGTGTATACACGTGTATATATATCATATATATATGTGTATATATTTATATATATATATATATGTGTGTGTGTATGTGTGTGTGTATTCCGGGTTCAATCAGGGGTAACCACAGTGAGGAAGGTACTCAATATATAGTACAGTATTTACATCAGGGTTTCCTGATGATTTCCTTCGAATGAAACTGTTCTAGTCCTGTAGAATCCATTTCTCTCTCTCTCTCTATATATATATATATATATGTATGTATGTATGTATGTATATGTATATATATATATA
The DNA here is from genome assembly GCA_964016885.1 of Eledone cirrhosa. NCBI lineage: Eukaryota > Metazoa > Mollusca > Cephalopoda > Octopoda > Eledonidae > Eledone > Eledone cirrhosa. The sequence goes on from OZ024761.1 coordinate 31,615,054, forward strand.
TATATATATACGTATGTATATGTGTGTGTGTATGTGTGTATGTATGTGTATATTTATATATATATATAAATACGTATGTGTGTGTGTGTGTGTGTATGTATGTGTGTGTGTGTGTATATACATATATATATATAAATACATATGGATATGTGTGTATGTGTGTGTATGTATGTGTGTATGTATGTATGTGTGTATATATGTATGTGTATATATATATATATATATATAAATACGTATGTATGTGTGTGTGTGTGTATGTATGTATGTATATATATATATATATATATATATATATATAAATACGTATGTATATGTGTGTGTGTATGTATGTATGTATATATATATATATACATACATCCCCTACTCACCAAGCGTGAGGCTAATAACTGTTTCTACTTTAGGCACAAGGCCAGCAATTACCCAGTGCATTACTGGTACTTTATTTGATCGAC
>OZ024761.1:31620505-31640505 GCA_964016885.1 Eledone cirrhosa
TGAAGAGATCCGGCCCGGAACACGAATGTACCGCAAGGTGTTCTAACCGACACTCTACCGACTCTGCCAAATTCTTCGTCCTCGTTGACAGTATACAGTAGACTAAATAGCAGCGTAGCGTTCTGCTATTCCTACTGTCATACTTCACCCCTCTGCAAACCATTATACAATATTTATCGATCGCTGTGGCTGGAGTGACAGTCTAATTGAGTTAAAGTGTAGCTGCTGCTGTTACTACTGCTGCTGTGGTTGTTGCTGCTGCTGCTACTACTACTATTACAACTATTATTACTACTACTACTACTATTAGTAGTAGTATTACAACTACTACTACTACTACTACTACTATTAGTAGTAGTAGTATTACAACTATTACTACTACTACTTCTACTACTACTATTACTACTAGTATTACTACCACTGCTACTATTATTATTATTACTAGTACTACTACTTTTACTACTACTACTACTACTATTACTACTACCACTGTCAAAATTATTATTACTACTAGTTTTACTACTACTACTACTATTATCACTACTGCTGCTGCTACCACTAATACCACCGCTTCTGCTATTTCTACTACTACTACTACTACTACTACTACTACTACTACTACTACTACTACTACTACTACTACTACCACCACCACCACCACGATAATACTAATAATGCTACCATTGTTGATACCATTACTACTATAGGTGCGACTAATACCACCGCAGCTACTATTAATAATAATACTACCTTTGTTAATACTACTACTACTACTACTACTACTACTATAGTAGTAGTGGTAGTAGTAGTAGTAGTAGTACTAGTAGTAGTAGTAGTAGTGCTGCTGTTACACTGGAAAGGTCTTCACAACACTGAATAGAACGACTACATCAATAACAACAGTGACAACGTCAGCACCAACAACACCAACAACACCAACAACACCAACAACACCACCAACACCAACAACACCAACAACACCAACAACACCAACAACAACACCAACAACACCAACAACACCAACAACACCAACACCAACAACACCAACACCAACAACAACACCAACACCAACAACACCAACAACACCAACAACACCAACAACACCAACAACAACACCAACAACACCAACAACACCAACAACACCAACACCACCAACACCACCAACACCACCAACACCACCAACACCACCAACAACACCAACAACACCAACAACAACACCAACAACAACACCACCAACAACACCAACAACACCAACAACACCAACAACACCAACGCCACCAACACCAACACCACCAACACCACCAACAACAACAACACCACCAACAACAACAACACCACCAACAACAACAACACCACCAACAACACCACCAACAACACCAACAACACCACCAACACCAGCAACACCAACAACAACAACAACAACACCAACAACACCAACAACAACACCAACAACACCAACAAAGATAACGACAGCAGCAACAACAACAACAATAACAAAGACAATAACAACAATAGCGACAATAACAAAGACATCAAAAATAACAGCGACATCCATACAGACAACAACAACAACAACAACGACAGCTGCAGCAGAAATAGCAGCAGCAATAACAACAACGATAGAGACTGCAGCAACAACAACGACAGCAGCAACAACAACGACAGCAGCAACAACAACGACAGCAGCAACAACAACAACAACGACAGCAGCAACAACGACAGCAGCAACAACAACGATAGCAGCAACATCAACGTCAGCTAACAACAATAACGATAGTATCAACAGCAGTAAACAACGACAGCTACAGCAACAGCAGCAACAACAACGACAGCAGCATCAACAACGATAGCAGCAACAACAACGTCAGCTAACAATAATAACGATAGCATCAACAGCAATAACAACGACAGCAACAGCAGCAACAACGACAGTAACAGCAGCAGCAATAACAACGACAGCTACAGTAACAATAACAGCAGCAACAATAACAACAGCAACAACAGCTACAGCAACAGCAGCAATAACAACAACGGCAGCTACAGCAACAACGACAGCAACAGCAGCAGCAATAACAACGACAGCTACAGTAACAATAACAGCAGCAACAATAACAACAGTAATAGCAGCTACAGCAACAGCAGCAATAACAACAACGGCAGCTACAGCAACAGTAGCAGCAACAACGACGACAGCAACAGCAGCAGCAATAATGACAGCTACAGCAACAGTAGCAGCCACAACAACAACAACAGCAGCAACAACGATTTTTTGTTTTTTTTCTTGTTTTTTTTTTCTTGTTTTTTTTTCAATCACCTAAGTGGCCCTACATACGCTACTACAACAGGTGTGGGAGTTGCGAAACTAGAGAGTCACGTGAATAGCACAACGTGAAATAAGAGATCACATGACAAATACATCCTAACAGGGTGGCCGGATGTTTAGGTAACGGAACTTGGAAATAGGATTTTAAACAAAGAATAAAGGAATACATATGACAGACAGACACACACACACAGATAGGTAAAACCCGACCGTTTGGTGCCACGGTCGGGTTTTTAACCTATCTCTATACCCACTCTACATCTCCCTCTGTATTGAGTACTCTCATGATTAGTGGACTACCCGCAAACTCTCTCTCTCTGTATCTGTCTGTCTCTCTCTCTCTTCCTTTATAATGAATACCATTATAACGAATTTTTTCAATCCCCGGCCACACGCTCGATGATGTTAGGTCGATCTCGTTATAAAGATTTTTTCGTTACAACGAATTTGTTTATATCCCGTGAATTTCGTTATAAGGGAATTTCAGTGTGTGTGTGTGTGTGTGTGTGTTTCTTTTGAATGAAACCGTTCTAGTCCTGTAGAAGCCATTTCTATATTAAACATGATGTTTACACTCTACTAATGCATTGAGTACCTTATTTACTGTGGTTACCCCCGAGTGAACCCGGGATAATCTTATATATATATATATATATAATAGATGGATTTCCGATGTATGTAGAGAAGTGACCTCAGTAGAAAAAGGTACTCAATACGTTAGTAGAATATAGATATATTTATTTTATCACGTAAGTGGTTGAGTATTCCACATACACGTGTACTCTTAAAGTAATTCTCAGGGAGAATCAGTGCGTGACATAATATATGACAAAACTGGTTGGCCCTTCCAATTTACAGGTACAATATATCGGACGGGCATCTACATAGGTTCTGTCTACCCAATTTCACTCACCCATTATGAGTCGACTCGAGGCTATGGTAAAGACCCTTGCTCAAGATACCCCTCAATGAGATCGAACCGGGAATTCGTGATTACGAGGCGAACCTTTGGGATAAATATCGTAATATGCCGACCTATTGGACGCAGTTTTTTCTGCCAGATCTCCTTTCTGCGTCTAATACGCCCGTATCACCGATGGGAGGCTGAACGAGAGAGGAGGAAAAGCATGGTTATAATAATTTAGTTAGTATTAGTATTACTATTACAGTAATACAATACAATTTAGTTAGTATTACTATTAGTGCTACTAATACTAACAGTAACAGTTTAGTTAGCATTACTATCAGTACTACTAATACTAAGAGTAATACAATAGAGTTTAGTTAGTATTACTATTAATACTACTATTAGTACTACTAATACTAACAGTAATACAGTTTAGTTAGTATTACTATTAGTACTACTATTACTAACAATAATACAATACAGTTTAGTTAGTATTACTATTATTACTGCTAATACTAACAGTAATACAATAAAGTTTAGTTAGTATTACTATTATTACTAATATTACTAACAGTAATACAATACAGTTTAGTTAGTATTACTATTAGTACTACTAATAACAACAGTAACAGTTTAGTTAACATTACTGTTAGTACTACTAATACTAACAGTAATACAATGCAGTTTAGTTAGTATTACTATTAGTACTACTAATAATAACAGTAATACCCAGACAATACAGAGACAATACCCAGACAATACATAGACGATACATAGGTAATACACAGACAATACATAGACAATACATAGACAATACACAGACAATACATATACAATACGCAGACAATACATAGACAATACCCAGACAATACCCAGACAATACATAGACAATACATAGGCAATACCCAGACAATACATAGACAATACACTGACAATACATAGACAATACGTAGAATATACATCGACAATACATAGACAATACAGGGAGAATACATAAACAATACATAGAAAATACATACACAATACATAAACAATAAATAGGCAATACATAGACAATACACAGACAATACACAGACAATACACAGACAATACACTGACAATACACAGACAATAGACAGACAATACACAGAAAATAGATTAAGAATGCATAGACAATACACAGACAATACATAGACAATACAGTAAAAATATATACACAATACATACACAATACATATACAATACATAAACAATACGTACTCAATACATAGACAATACAGAAACAATACATAGACAATACACAGACAAAACATAGACAATACACAGACAATACATAAGATATACATAGACAGTACACAGACAATACATAGACAATACATGAAAAATATATAGACAATGCATACACAATACATATACAATACATAAACAATACGTACACAATACATAGACAATACAGAAACAATACATAGACAATACATAAACAATACACAGACAAAACATAGACAATACACAGACAATACATAAAATATACATAGACAATACATAAACAATACATAGACAGTTCATAAATAATACATAGACAATACACGCACAATACATAAACAATACATAGACAGTACATAGACAATACACAACCAATACACAGACAATACATAGATAATACATAGACAATACATAGACAATACATAGAAAATACATAAACAATACACAACCAATACACTGACAATACACAGACAATATATAAACAATGCATAGACAATACACAGACAATACATAGACAATACACAAACAATACATAAACAATACACAGACAATACATAGACAATACATAGACAATACATAGACAATACACAGACAATACACTGACAATACATAGACAATAGATAGACAATACATAGACGATACAAAGACAATACATACACAATACATACACAATTCATAGACAATACATAAACAATACACTGACAATACACAGAGAATACATAGACAATACATAGATAATCCACAGACAATACATAGACAATACACTGACAATACACAGAGAATACATAGACAATACATAGACAATACACAGACAATATATAGACAATACACAGACAATATATAGACAATACACAGACAATATATAGACAATACATCGACAATACATAGACATACACAGACAATACACATACAATATATAGACAATATATAGACAATATATAGACAATACATAGACAATACATAAACAATACATCATAAACAATACATAGACAATACACAGACAAAACATAACAATACACAGAAAATACACAGACAATACATAGACAATACGTAGACAATACACAATCAATGCACAGACAATACATTGAAAATACATAGACAAAACATAGAAAATACATAGACAATACCCAGACAATACATAGACAATACACTGACAATACACAGACAATACATATACAATACATAGACAATACACATCAATACATAAACAATACATAGACAATACATAAATATACATAAACAATACATAGGCAATACATAAACAATACATAGACAATACACAGACAATACACAGACAGTACAGAGACAATACACAGACAATACACAGACATTACATAGACAATACCCAGACAATACATAGACAATACACTGACAATACACAGAGAATACATAGACAATACATAGACAATACACAGACAATATATAGAAAATACATAGACAATACACAGACAATATATAGACAATACATCGACAATACATAGACATACACAGAGAATATACATACAATATATAGACAATACATAGACAATACATAAACAATACATAAACAATATATAAACAATACATAGACACTACACAGACAATACATAGACAATACATAGACAATATATAGACAATACACAGACAATACACAGACAATACATAGACAATACACATCAATACATAAACAATACATAGAAAATACATACTCAATACATAGACAATAAATAGGCAATACATAGACAATACACAGACAAGACACAGACAATACACAGACAATACACAGACAATACATAAACAATACATAGACAATACACAGACAATACATAGACAATAGATAAACAATACATAGACAATACATAGACAATACATACACAATACATAGACAATACACAGACAAGACACAGACAATACACAGACAATACACAGACAATACATAAACAATACATAAACAATACATAAACAATACATAAACAATACATAGACAATACATAGACAATACATACACAATACATAGACAATACAGAAACAATACATAGACAATACATAAACAATACATAGACAGTACATAGACAATACACAACCAATACACAGACAATACATAGATAATACATAGACAATACATAGAAAATACATAAACAATACATAGACAATACATAGACAATACACAAACAATACACAAACAATACACAGACAATATATAAACAATGCATAGACAATACACAGACAATACATAGACAATACATAGACAATACACAGACAATACCCAGACAATACACTGACAATACATAGACAATACATAGACAATACATAGACAATACATAAACAATACATACACAATACATAGACAATACATAAACAATACATAGATAATCCACAGACAATACACAGAAAATATATAGACAATACACAGACAATATATAGACAATACACAGACAATATATTGAAAATACATCGACAATACATAGACATACACAGACAATACACAGACAATACACATAAAATATATAGACAATATATAGACAATACATAAACAATACATAGACAATACACAGACAATACATAGACAATACATAGACAATATATAGACAATACACATCAATACATAAACAATACATAGACAATACATAAACAATACATAAACAATACATAAACAATACATAGGCAATACATAAACGATGCACAGATAATACATAGACAATACATAGACAATAGACAGACAATACATAGAAAATACATAGACAATACATAGACAATACATAAACAATACATAGACAATACAGAGACAATACATAGACAATACATATACAATATATAGACAATACACAGACAATACACAGACAATACACAGACAATACATAGATAATACTCATCAATACATAAACAATACATAGACAATACATAAACAATACATAAACAATACATAGGCAATACATAGGCAATACATAGACAATACATAGACAATACATAAACAATACACAGACAATACATAGACAATATCCAGACAATTCATAGACAATACATGGACAATACACAGACAATACATAGACAATACATAGACAATACATAAACAATACATAGACGCTAAACAGACAATACATAGACAATACACAGAAAATACATAGACAATACACAGACAATACACAGACAATACACAGACAATACATAGACAATACATAGACAATACACAGACAATACACAGACAATACACGGACAATACATAGACAATACATAGACAATAGATAGACAATACATAGACAATAGATAGACAATACAAAGACAATACATAGACAATACATAGACAATAAACAGACAATACATAAACAATACACAGACAATACATAGACAATACATAGATAATTCATAAACAATACACTGACGATACATATACGATACACAGACAATACATAGACAATAAATAGATAATCCACAGACAATGCATAGACAATACACTGACAATACACATAGAATACATAGACAATACACAGACAATATATAGAACATACAGAGACAATACACAGACAATATATAGACAATACATAGACAATACACAGACAATATATAGAAAATACATAGACAATACACAGACAATATATAGAAAATACATAGAGAATACACAGACAATATATAGAAAATACATACACAATACACAGACAATATATAGAAAATACGTAGACAATATATAGACAATACATCGACAATACATAGAAATAATCAGACAATACACATGCAATATATAGACAATACATAGACAATACATAGACAATACCCAGACAATACATAGACAATACATAGGCAATACATAGACAATACACAGACAATACATAGACAATACTTAGACAATACACAGACAATACATAGACAATACACATCTATACATAAACAATACATAGAAAATACATAAACAATAAATAAGCAATACATATGCAATACACAGACAATACACAGACAATACACGGACAATACACTGACAATACACAGACAATACACAGACAATACACAGACAATACATAAACAATACACAGACAATACATACACGATACATAAACAATATATAGACAATACATACACAATACATATACAATACATAGACAATACATAGACAATACATAGACAATACAAAGACAATACATAGACAATACATAGACAATAAACAGACAATACATAAACAATACACAGACAATACATAGACAATACATAGACAATTCATAAACAATTCACTGACAATACATAGACAATACATAGATCATACATAGACAATACATAGACTATACATAAACAATACATACACAATACATAGACAATACATAAACAATACATAGATAATCCACAGACAATACATAGACAGTACACTGACAATACACAGAGAATACATAGACAATACACAGACAATATATAGAAAATACATAGACAATACACAGACAATATATAGACAATACATAGACATAATCAGACAATACACAGACAATACACATACAATATATAGACAATACATAGACAATACATAAACAATACATAACAATACATAACAATATATAAACAATACATAGACAATACATAGACAATATATAGACAATACACAGACAATACACAGACAATACATAGGCAATACACATCAATACATAAACAATATATAGAAAATACATACACAATACATAAAAAATAAATAGGAAATACATAGACAATACACAGACAAGACACAGACAATACACAGACAATACACTGACAATACATAAACAATACATAAACAATACATAGACAATACAGAGACAATACATATACAATATATAGACAATACACAGACAATACATAGACAATACATAAACAATACATAAACAATACATAGGCAATACATAGACAATACATAGACAATACACAGACAATACACAGACAATACATAGACAATACATAGACAATACACAGACAATAAACAGACAAAACATAAACAATAGATAAACAATACAAAGACAATACATAGACAATATCCAGACAATTCATAGACAATACATGGACAATACACAGACAATACATAGACAATACACAGACAATACATAAAATATACATAGACGATACACAGACAATACATAAAAAATACACAGACAATAGATAGACAATATATAGACAATACATAGCCAATATATAGACAATACACAGACAATACATAGACAATACACATCAATACATAAACAATACATAGAAAATACATACACGATACATGAACAATACACAGGCAATACATAGACAATACACAGACAATATGTAGACAATACATAGACAATACATAGACAATATATAAACAATGCATTGACATTACATAGACAATAGACAAACAATACATTGACAATGCACAGACAATACACAGACAATACAGGGACAATACATAAACAATACTTAAACATACATAGACAATACACAGTCAATGTATAGACAATACACAGACAATACATAAACAATATATAGTCAATACATACACAATATATAGACAATACACAGACAATACATAGAAAATACATACACAATACATAGGCAATACATAGACAATACACAGACAATACATAGACAATACACAGACAATACATAGACAATATATAGACAATACACAGACAATACACAGACAATACAAAGACAATACATAAACAATACATAGTCAACACACAGACAATACATAGACAATACATATTAATACATAGACAATACGTAGACAATACATAGACAATACACATACAATACATAGACAATACCCTGACTATACATAGACAATAACCAGACAATACCCAGACAATACCCTGACTATACATAGACAATACGTAGACAATACATAGACAATACACATACAATACATAGACAATACCCTGACTATACATAGACAATAACCAGACAATACCCAGACAATACATAGACAATACATAGAAAATACCCAGACAATACATAGACAATACCCAGACAATACATAGACAATACAAAAACAATACACAGAGAGTACCCAGACAATACATAGACAATACCCAGACAATACATAGACAATACATAGAATATACATAGACAATACACAGACGATACGGGGACAATTCATAAACAATACATAAACAATACATAGAAAATACATAGACAATATATAGACAATACACAGACAATACATAGACAATGCACATCAATACATAAACAATACATAGAAAATACATACATAATACATAAACAATACATAGGCAATACATAGACAATACACAGACAATACACAGACAATACACAGACAATACATAGACTATACACAGACAATACATATACAATACATAAAAAATATATAGACAATACATACACAATACATATACAATACGTAGACAATACATATACAATACGTAGACAATACAGAAACAATACATAGACAATACAGAAACAATACATAGACAATACAGAAACAATACATAGACAATATATAAACAATACACAGACAATACATAGACAATACACAGACAATACTTAAACAATACTTAGACAATACACAGACAATACACAGAGAATACATAAACAATACATAGACAATACACAGACAATACATAGACAAGACACAGTCAATACATAGACAATACATAGACAATACACAGACAATACATAGATAATACATAAACAATACATAGACAATACATAGATAATAGACAACTAATACACTGACAATACATAGACATTACATAGACAATACATAGACAATACATAAACAATACACAGTCAATAGATAGACAATATATAGACAATACATAGACAATACAGAGACAATACACATCAATACATAAGCAATACATAGAAAATACATACACAATACATAAACAATACATAGACGATACACAGACAATATGTAGACAATACATAGGCAATACATAGACAATATATAAACAATACATTAACATTACATAGACAATAGACAAACAATACATAGACAATACACAGACAATACACAGACAATACAGGGACAATACATAAACAATACATAAACAATACATAGACAATACACAGTCAATGTATAGACAATACACAGACAATACATAGACAATACATACACAATATATAGACAATACACAGACAATACATAGACAATACACATCAATAAATAAACAATACATAGAAAATACATACACAATACATAAACAATACACAGACAATACATATCAATACATAGATAATACATAGACAATACACAGACAATACACAGATAATACATAGACAATACCCAGACAATACATAGACAATACATAGACAATACATGGACAATACACAGACAATACATAGACAATACACAGATAATACATAAATTATACAGAGACAATAACCTGGCAATACATAGACAATACACAGACAATACATAGACAATACATAAACAATACCTAGACAATACACAGACAATACATAGACAATACCTAGACAATACCTAGACAATACAGGGACAATACATAGACAATACACATACAATACACAGACAATACATAGACAATACGTAGACAATACGTAGACAATACATAGACAATACACAAACAATACACAGACAATACACAAACAATACACAGACAATACACAGACAATACACAGACAATACACAGAAAATAAACAGACAATACACAGACAATACACAGACAATACACAGACAATACACAGACAATACACAGAAAATAAACAGACAATACACAGACAATACACAGACAATACACAGACAATACATAGACAATACATAAACAGTACACAGACAATAGATAGACAATATAAAGACAATACATAGACAATACACAGACAATACATAGACAATACGAAGACTATACACAGACAATACATAGACAATACATAGACAATACATAGAAAATACACAGACAATACATAAACAATACACAGACATTTCATAGACAATATACAGACAATACATAGATAATACACAGACAATAAATAAACAATAAATAGACAATAAACCGACAATATATAATCAATACACAGACAATACATAAAAAATACGTAGACAATACATAAACAATAAATAGACAAAACATAAACAATAGATAAACAATATACATACAATACATAGACAAAACATAAGCAATACATAAACAATACACAGACAATACATAGACAATACATAGACAATACACAGACAATACACAGACATTACACAGACAATACATAGACAATACATATACAATACATAGAAAATACATAGACAATACACAGAGAATACATAGACAATAGACAGACACAACATAGACAATACATAGACAATAAAGAGACAATACATAGACAATACATAAACAATACATAAACAATACATAGTCAATACACAGACAATACATAGACAATACATATACAATATATAGACAATACACAGACAATACACAGACAATACACAGACAATACACAGACAATACACAGAATACATAGACAATACACAGACAATACATAGACAATAGACAGACAATGCATAGACAATACATACACAATACATAAACAATACATACACAATACATAGACAATACACAGACAATACATAGACAATACACAGACAATACATAGACAATATATAGACAATACACAGAAAATACACAGAAAATACATAAACAATACACAGACTATAGAGAGACACTACATAGACAATATACAGACAATACACAGACAATACAAATACAATACATAAACAATACATAGACAAAGCATATCAGTACATAGACAATACATAGAGAATAAACAGACAATACACATATAATCCATAGACAATACAAAGACAATACCTAGACAATAGAGAGACAATACATGGACAATACACAGACAATACACAGACAATACATAGACAATACATTGACAATACACAGATAATACATAAATTATACATAGACAATAACCGCACAATACATAGAGAATACAGAGACAATACAGAGACAATACAGAGACAATACACAGACAATACACAGACAATACACAGACAATACATAAACTATACATAGACAATAACCAGACAATACTTAGACAATACACAGACAATACACAGACAATACACAGACAATACATAGACAATACATAAACAATACAGAGACAATACATAAACAATACATAGACAATACTTAGACAATACACAGACAATACATAGACAATACACAGACAATACACAGACAATACATAGACAATACATAGACAATACGTAGACAATACATAGACAATACACAAACAATACACAAGCAATACACAAGCAATACACAAACAATACACAGAAAATACACAGACAATACACAGACAATACACAGACAATACACAGACAATCCATAGACAATACATAGACAATATATAGACAATACATAAACAGTACGCAGACAATAGATAGACAATACATAGACAATACGTAGACAATACACAGACAATACATAAAAATTACATAGACAATACATAGATTATACAAAGACAATTCATAGACAATATACAGAAAATACATAGACAATACAAAGACAATACATAAGCAATACATTAACAATACACAGACAATACATAGACGATACACAGACAATACACAGACAATACACAGACAATACACAGACAATACATAGACAATACACAGACAATAAATAAACAATAAATAGACAATAAACAGACAATACATAGACAATACACAGACATTACCTAAAAAATACATAGACGATAGACAGTCAATACATAGACAATACATAAACAATACACAGACAATACACAGACAATACATAGACAATACACAGACAATACATAGTCAATACATAGACAATACATAGACAATACACAGACAATACACAGAAAATACATAGACAATACACAGACAATGCATAAATAATAAACAGACAAAACATAAACAATAGATAAACAATACACAGACAATACATAGACAATACCCAGACAATACATAGACAATACATGGACAATACACAGACAATACACAGACAATACGTAAACAATACATACAGAATAGACAGACAATACATAGACAATACACAGACAATACATAAACTATACATAGACAATATACAGAAAATACATAGACAATACACAGACAATACACAGACAATACACAGACAATACACGGACAATATACAGACAATAGACAGACAATACACAGACAATACATAGACAATACATAAACAATACACAGACAATAGATAGACAATATATAGACAATACATAGACAATATATAGACAATACATAGACAATACACATCAATACATAAACATTACATGGAAAATACATACACAATACATAAACAATACATAGACAATACATAGACAATACACAGACAACACATAGACAATACACAGAAAATACATAGACAATATATAGACAATACACAGACAATACATAAACAATACACAGACTATACAGAGACAATACATAGACAATACACAGACAATTCATAAACAATATACAGACAATACATAGACAATACACAGATAATACAGAGACAATACATGGACAATACACAGACAATTCATAGACAATAACCAGACAATACATAGACAATACAAATAAAAAGCATAGACAATACATAGACAATTCATAAACAATACACAGACAATACATAGACAATACACGGACAATACATAAACTATACATAGAAAATAACCAGACAATACATAGACAATACCTAGACAATACATAGACAATACACAGACAATACATAGACAATACACAGACAATACATAGACAATACACAGACAATCACATAAACAATACATAGACAATATATAGACAATACATAGACAATACCTAGACAATACACAGACAATACATACACAATACACAGACAATCACATAAACAATACATAGACAATACACAGACAATACACAGACAATACATACACAATACACAGACAATATATGAAATATACATAGACAATACATAGAAAATGTATAAACAATACATAGACAGTACGCAGACAATACATAAACAATACTCAGACAATACATAGACAATACACAGACAATAAATAGACAATACACAGACAATACACTGACAATACATAGACAATAGATAGACAATACATAGACGATACAAAGACAATACATAGACAATACATAGACAGTACACAGACAATAAATAGACAATACACAGACAATACACTGCCAATACATAGAAAATACATAAACAATACATAGACAATACATACACAATACAGAGACAATACATAAACAATTCATAGACAATACGCAGACAATACATAGATAATACACAGACAATGCATAGACAATACATAGACAATACACAGACAATACATAGACAATACACAGACAATCACATAAACAATTCATAGACAATACATAGACAATACAGAGACAATACCTAGACAATACATACACAATACATAAACAATACATAGACTATACACATCAATACATAAATGATACATAGACAATACACAGACAATACACAGACAATACATAAACAATACTTAGAGAATACACAGACAAGACATAGACAATAGACAGACAATAGACAGACAATACATAGAAAATACATCGACAATACATAGACAATACATAGACAATACACAGACAATACATGGTCAATACACAGACTATACATATACAATACCCAGACAGTAAACAGACAATACATAGACAATAGATAGACAATACATATACAATACACAGACAATACACAGACAATACACAGACAATACATGGACAATACACACAAAATACATTGACGATACATAGACAATACATAAATAATACATAGACAATAAACAGACAATACATAGGCAAAACATAGACGATACACAGACAATACACAGACAATACTCAGACAATACACAGACAATACATAGACAATACATAGACAATACACAGTCAATACATAAAAGATACACAGACAATAGATAGACAATACACAGACAATACACAGACAATACACAGACGATACACAGACAATACACAGACAATACACAAACAACACAGACAATACGTAGACAATACAGAGACAATACATAAACAATACATACGCAATACGTAGACAATACACAGAAAATACACAGACAATACATAAACAATACATAGACAATACATAAACACTACACAGACAATACATAGAGAATACACAGACAATACATAAACAATACATAGAAAATGCATAGACAATACATAGACAATAAATAGACAATAGACAAACAATACATAAACAATACCCAGACTATACATAGGCAATACATAACAATACATAGAGAATACAAGAACAATACATAGCCAATACATACACAATACATAGACAATACAAAGACAATACGTAGACAATACATAGACAATACACAGATCATACATTAAACAATACATAGACAATACACAGACAATACATAGACAATAGACAGACAATACATATACAATACATAGACTATACATAGACAATACACAGACAATTGATAGACAATATACTGACAATATATTGACAATACATAGACAATACACAGACAATACACAGACAATACATAGACAATACACAGACAATACACATACAATACACAGACAATACACAGACAATACATAGACAATACACAGACAATACATAGACAATACAAAGACAATACATAGACAATACATAGACAATACATAGTAAATACATAGACAATACATAAATAATACATAGACAATACACAGACAATACATAAACGATACACAGACAATACACAGACAATACACAGACAATACATAAACAATACACAGACAATACACAGACAATTCATAGACAATATACAGACAATACATATAAAATACAAAGACAATACACAGACAATACACAGACAATACACAGCCAATACACTGACAATACACAGAAAATACATAGACAATACATAAACAATACATAGACAATAAAAGACAATACATAAACAATACATAAACAATACATAAACAATACATAAACAATACATAGACGATACATAAACAATACATAGACAATACACAGACGATACACAGAAAATACATAAACAATACATAGACAATACATAGACAATACACAGACAATACATAGACGATACACAGAAAATACATAAACAATACAGAGACAATACTCAGACAATAAATAAACAATACATAAACAATACATAAACAATAGATAGACGATACATAAACAATACATAGACAATACACAGACAATATATATACAATACACAGACAATACAGAGACAATACGTAGACAATACACAGACAATACATAGACAATAGACAGACAATACATATACAATACACAGACAATACACAGACAATACATAGACAATACACAGATAATACACAGACAATACATAGACAATACATAGACAATACATAGACAATACATAAACAATACATAAACAATACATAGACAATTCATAAACAATACACAGACAATACATAGACAATACACAGACAATACACAGACAATACATAGACAATACATAGACAATGCATAAACAATACATAGACAATACATAACCAATACATAGACAATACACAGACAATACATAAACGATACACAGACAATACATAGACAATACACAGACAATACATAGACAATACACAGACAATACATAAACGATACACAGACAATACATAGACGATACACAGACAATTCATAGACAATACATAAACAATACATAGACAATAAACAGACAATACATAGGCAATACACGGACAATACATAGACAATACGTAGACAATACACAGACAATACATAGACACTAGACAGACAATATATATACAATACACAGACAATACATAGACAATACACAGACAATACACAGACAATACATAGACAATACACAGACAATATATAGACAATACATAGACAATACATAGACAATACATAAACAATCCATAGACAATACACAGACAATACATATACAATACACAGACAATACATAGACAATACACAGACAATACACAGACAATACACAGACAATACATAGACAATACATAGACAATACATAAACAATACATAGACAATACATAACCAATACATAGACAATACACAGACAATACATAAACAATACACAGACAATACATAGACGATACACAGACAATTCATAGACAATATACAGACAATACATATAAAATACACAGACAATAGACAGACAATACATGGACAATACACAGAAAATACATAAACAATACATAGACAATAAACAGACAATACATAGGCAATACACAGACAATACATAGACAATACGTAGACAATACACAGACAATACATAGACAATAGACAGACAATACATATACAATACACAGACAATACATAGACAATACACAGACAATACATAGACAATACACAGACAATATATAGACAATACATAGACAATACATAAACAATACATAGACAATACACAGACAATACATATACAATACACAGACAATACATAGACAATACACAGATAATACACAGACAATACATAGACAATACATAAACAATACTTAGGCAATACATAAACAATACATAGACAATACATAGACAATACACAGACAATACACAGACAATACACAGACAATACACAGACAATACACAGACAATACACAGACAATACACAGATAATACACAGTTAATACACAGACAATACATAGACAATACATAGACAATACACAGACAATACATTGAGAATACATAGACAATACACAGACTATACACAGACAAAACACAGACAATATATAAACAATACACAGACAATACACAGACAATACATAGATAATACACAGACAATACACAGACATTACATAAACAATACATAGACAATACACAGACAATACATAGACAATACACAGACAATACACAGACAATACATAGACAATACATAGACAATACACAGACAATACATAGATAATACATAAACAATACACAGACAATACACAGACAATACATAGACAATACACAGACAATACACAGACAATACATAGGCAATACACAGACAATACAAAGACAATACATAGACAATACACAGACAATACATAGACAATACACAGACAATACACAGACAATACATAGACAATACACAGACAATACACAGACAATACACAGACAATACACAGACAATACATAGACAATACATAGACAATGCATAAACAATACTTAGGCAATACACAGTCACACATATAGACAATACACAGACAATACATAGACAATACATAGACAATACATAGACAATATATAAACAATACTTAGGCAATACACAATCACACATATAGACAATACACGGACAATACATAGACAATACACGGACAATACACACACAATACACAGACAATACACAGACAATACACAGACAATACATAGACAATACACAGACAATACATAGACAATACACAGACAATACATAGACAATACATAAACAATACTTAGGCAATACACAATGACACATATAGACAATACACAGACAATACACAGACAATACATAGACAATACGTAGGCAATACACAATCACACATATAGACAATACACAGACAATACACAGACAATACACAGATAATACACAGGCAATACATAAACAATACATAGGCAATACACAGACAATACAAAGACAATACATAGACAATACATAGACAATACA
>OZ024761.1:31650505-31655505 GCA_964016885.1 Eledone cirrhosa
ATTATTACTATATATATATATATATATATATATATATATATATATATATACATATACACATGTATATATAACAAACCTTGGAATTGATGGTAAAATCCAGTACAGGGTTTCTGCGACACCTAAATCAATAATACTGTCTGCTTAAAACAATAAGCTTTTGGTAGAATGATCGAACGAGGAATATCACGTTATTAACAGGTATTTTGTTCTGCGCCAGTGTTGTGGATGACACAGTGTTTTGTAAAAGCACCCCAGATTTTGGCAAATGAATTCACTATGTGTAAATCCATGCAAAAAATTGCATAAATAGCACAAATCGAATAAGCTCTCGACCGGGTAGTTTTTAAAATAAACTTATACAATTAATCTGTCAATAGAATTATTAACAGGTTAATTGTAAGACTCGGGAGATTAATACAAATATAAATTCAGCGAGAATCGCATTTCGGCGAGTAGAAAAAGCGAAACGTAACGCAAATTCCGAGTCATGCTGGCAAGCATATATATATATTATCGATGGGGTCGATAAAATAAAGTACCAGTAATGCACTGGAGTCGATTTAATCGATTTCCCCTCCCCTTAAATTACTGGCCTTGTGTCTATAGTTGAAATCATATTAAAAGACCCATAAAACTTCTTATGAGAGGCAACTTCTTAGAGGGCCGGCTCAACTACACGGCTTGTGCGTCGTAACAACAACAACATAACAAAACGCAGCATTTTACCCTTATTACCCTTTCAACCCAACTGTATAAGAATTTGAATGTGCTTGTTTCCGGTCAGTAGGGGATTTCTTTAAAACTTCCGGTTTCTATTCGTTTTAATCAGACTGCAAATAAATTTAAGTGAATTTCTTTGTTAAAATGTCTGTCGGATATATTGAAATACTGATTGTTGGTCAGATGGAGTAGATGGTGGATGGTGGTGGTGGTGGAGTGGATGGTGGTGGCGGTGGTGGAGTGGTGGTGGTGTGGATGGTGGTGGAGTGGATAGCGGTGACGGTGGTGGAGTGGATGGCGGTGGTGGAGTGGATGGTGGTGGTGTTGGTGATGGTGGCGATGGTGGAATAGGGGGTGATGGTGGTGGTGGTGGTGGAGTGGGTGGTGGTAGAGTGGGTGATGGAGGAGTGAATGGTGGTGGATGGCGGTGGTGGTGTAGTAGATGGTACTGAAATGGGTGGTGGAGTGGATGGTGGTGGTGGAGTGGATGGCAGTGTTTAGTTTGTGTGTGTGTGTGTGTGTGTGTGTGCCTGCCTGTCTTTGTTTGTGTTTGTGTGTGCCTGCCTGCCTGTCTTTGTGTGTGTGTAAGTCGGTCTGTTTTCATTTGTTTGTGTGTGTTTGTGTGTGTGTGTAAGAGATTATGTGAGTGGTAGTGACAGACAAGATCTGGGCGAGGGAGAGAGAGAGATGAAGAGACAGACTGAGAAAGAGACAGTGAAATTGGAGGAGGATGGTAAGAATTAAGACTGAAAAAGGTCAGTAAATGAATATAAGGGAGAAAGAGATGGTAGTGGTAGTGGTCGGAGAGATAGTGTAGGAAGGGGAGTGGGAGAGTAGGGAGGGAAGAGATAAAGAGGTAGTGAGGTAATTCAAGAAGAAAAGGAAGAGAGGAAAAGAGTGATGATGAGATAGAAGAAAACCAACCGACAGAGAGAGAGAGAGGAGTAGAAGGGGATGAGAAGAAAAATAGACAGGACTGAAGGAGTGAAGTAGGAGGACGAAGGAGAAAGAAAGAAAGATGGCGGTGGAGGAAGTTAAAGGGTTGCGTGTGTTTGTTGATAAAATATGAGATGTTTCGGTATTTGATGGAAATGTCAACGGGATCTTCAGTTCCGGAGTTTTTGGAAGAAAGAAATGAATGAGGTCTTGGAGAGGCATAAACAGTAATACTTCCTAGCTCTCTGACTGCTCTGTGGAAATGGCACTTCCTTGATGTCTGAATTTATAGTTTTTAAGTTTGTTTTCGGGGAAAGATGGCTGTCGCTTTGTTTAAACAGTGTGAGAAGAATTGTGAAAGATGATTCCATTGTTCTGAGTTAAAAATAGAAATTGTAGGTTGATGTGTAACTCTGTAACTCTATAGTAAGATGAGATCAATGTTAAATCTGTTTTTTCTTCACTGCCCGCAGTCTAGTTATGTCAATGGCGACGTGAATATCTTTTATAAGAAACCGGGTTAACGCGCCTTGGTGTCCTGGGTTAGAGAATATTTAGGGATCCCAGAACATATTCGGGTCTGGGTTAGGGTATTTAGGGATCCCAGCACATATTCGGCCCTCGGTTACGGAATATTTAGGGATCTCAGAACATATTCGGCCATGGGTTAGAAAGTATTTAGGGACCCCAACACATATTCGGCCCTGGGTTAGAGTATTTAGGGATCCCAGCACATATTCGGCCCTGGGTTACAGAGTATTTAAGGATCCCAACACATATACGGCTTTGGATTAGAGAGTATTCAGTGGTGATGCCTACACATACTCACGGTAAATTTATTGAAAAATCATCAGGATGATTTCTTTTGAATGAAACAGTTCTGGTCTCATAGAAGCCATTTCTCTCTCTCTCTCTCTCTCTCTCTATATATATATATATATATATATATATATATATATATATATATATATATATATATATATATATATACGTATATATATATATTGAAAAGATAACAAGGACGATTGGTTACTCCTTCATTACATTTATTGGTTGGTGACGCGCGTTTCGCCACTGATCAGCTGAAGGTTCGATCTGTATCGATCTTACCCGACTCTGTAATCCGCGGCTCGTCGGAGCCCTTGTAATGTTAGTAAAAACCTTGACACTGAAGTGAACCTAACCATCGAGTGCTCACCCGGGTGAACCTACAGAAACTCCAAGTTACACTCCCTGTGTGTGTGTGTGTGTGTGTGTGTGTGTGTGTGTGTGTGTGTGTGTGTAAAAGATAAACAGGAATAACAACACAATCGGTACAGTATATGGAAGGAATATATTAGGTTAACGCTTGAAATAGCAGGAAGAGGGACTTAACGTTTCGGACGCTAGTCCTTCATCAGAAGAAAGAATGAGAAATAAGATAGATTGAAGGGACAGGCGGGTTGGAATTGAAAAAATGTCTTTAGTCCGGGACGGTTGTTTGGGGAAGACCAACAGTCGCCCATGCATACCAGCCTTCCCTCTGCTCTCCACACCACCGACGTGGTCCAAGGGAAAGGCAATGGTCGATACAGCTTGGTACCAGTGATGTAACTCATTTCTACAGCTGAGTTAACTGGAGCAAGGACACAACGCATCACCCAGTCCAAGAATCGAACTCACAACTTTCCGATTGCAAGCTCGTTGCTCTAACCATTAAGCCATGCGCCTTAACACACACACACACACACACACACACACACACACACACACACACACACACACACACACACACACTTTCTCTCTCTCTCTCTCTCTCTCTCTCTCTCTCTCTCTCTCTCTCTCTGTGTGCCAGCCAGCACTGATGTAAAATATATAGTAGCAAAACTGTTAGATTAATAAGCAACACGGGGTTAATTAATCGGATACATTATAATTTATATGTTTTAAAATGGCGTTATTTCTTTAATCCCATTACGGCTAAATTATCAATAAGATAGGTAAGTGGAAATATCTATTGTTGGGGGGTGGGGGATCCCGGCTTATTTAAGCTTGTTTAAGAGACTGCGTTTGATTTAAGAGTACTAACACATACAATCACATATACACACTCACACACACACATATATTCATATATATGTATATATATATTCATATATATGTATATATATATTCATATATATATATATATATATTCATATTTCTGTATATATATATATTCATATATATATATATGTACATGTCTGGTGGAGTGTATTTTGGTTAGCTGTCCGCGTAGAGAAGGACCTGAGTGGGCCAGTTGGATATCTAGTCCCTCTCGTCTGATAGCTCTGCGGATGGCTGTTGTTGTTTCGTCACTGAAGTGTGGGAGCTTCAGGAAGCAAGTGTTAGTGCCTCGGGTGTGGTGTCCTCTGTTCTTTCTGGCACGGTTTGTGGCGGATGTCATGTATCCGTTCAGTTTGAGTACTTCCAGGAAATGTGTGGTGTGTGTGTCTCGGTCTCTAGCGTCGGTGCATTTGTTCCGGATACGTGTTAGTTCGTTCCTTATGTATCCGAACTTAGCGCCGGCTGGGAGGGCCGATCTGAAATATACGAACAGGTCCCTGCTGGCGGCTTTTTTATAGAAGCAGGTGTGGATGTTGCCTTCCTCTGTTACCCTGAGTTGGAAGTCCAGTAGGGATAGGGATCCGCGGTCATCGGGGTGTTCCATGCTGAACTTTATACTGGCGTCCATGCTGGAGAATGTTGTGTATATTTTATCTGCCTCCTCACGGGATGATGTAAGGATGTGTATGTCATATACATATCGGGTGAAGAAGGTATAGGAATGGCAGGTGTTGAGGGCTCGGCATTCTAGCTGGTTCATGTAGGTGATGGTCAGCAGGCCCGATAGGCTGGATCCCATGGGTAATCCTGTTGTCTGTCTGTATGTGCGGTGGTGGAAGGTGAAGTACGTGTTGTCTACTGTGAAGGACAAAAACTGGTGTATGTCCGTCGGGTGGAGGCCGTAGCAGTGGATGTCCTCTGCGACCACGCAGTCCGTCAATAAATCGACAGCTGGATGAGCGGGGACTGTAGTGTAGGGGGAGACAACGTCGAGGCTAAAGGCGTATCTATTTAGTTTAAGTTGTTCTGGCTGCAGTTGGTGTAGTCTACGTATAACTTCGTCGGAGCTACTGACATGCCCGGGAAAGGTGGAGAGTAGAGGCTTGAGTACCTGGGAGAGGAGCCAGGAAATTTTGTATAGGGGTCCTCTATGCTAGAGACGATGGGTCTTATTTGCGTCTTAGTACTATTCTTGTGGGTCTTGATGAGGTCGTAGAAAGTGGGCAGTCTGCTATTTCTAGTGGTGTAGTTGAGCTTAA
>OZ024761.1:31673005-31688005 GCA_964016885.1 Eledone cirrhosa
TGGTGGATATTAGGTAGAGTGGATCAGTGGTGGTGTGGTGGACATTAGGTGGAGTGAATCAGTGGTGGTGTGGTGGACATTAGGTAGATCGGATCAGTGGTGGTGTGGTGGACATTAGGTGGAGTGAATCAGTGGTGGTGTGGTGGACATTAGGTGGAGTGAATCAGTGGTGGTGTGGTGGACATTAGGTGGAGTGAATCAGAAGATTTGTGGAAGAATGTAACAGCGGGACTTTTACTGTATTCGAAAGTCTCGTCTCTCATATTACAATAAATTTAAATTTTAAATAAACAACTCATTGGACATTAGTTCTCGCGAACCGGTCAAAATCCCTTCGCGGGCCGCATCCGAGCCGCGGGTTGTAGGTTGCCGACCCCTGGTTTAAGGGAAAGTGGTTTGATTTGAGACGATATATTAAAATTAAAACAGCCACATCGTGGAAAAACACAAATAAAAACTGGTAATAGTGGTTTCTGATATAAGTACAAGGTCAACACTTTTAGGAGAGGGGAAAGTCGATTAAATAGACCCCAGTATGTTACTGGTACTTTATTTTATAGAATCATTATTATAATAATTGTTTCTACTTTTGGCTCAAGGCCAGCAATTATCCAATGTTTTACTGGCACTTTATTTTATCGACCCCGTAAGAATGAAAGGCAAAGTTAACCTCGGCGTCAAAGCATGGCGTCCGACCCTCCACCAATACTGCCAATCCACCGAATCCTTATTATAGTAAGCAATTATCCCACTGTTACTTTATTTTATCGACCCCGTAAGGATGAAAGGCAAAGTTAACCTCGGCGGGATTTGAGCTCAGATCATAAATGGTAAATGGCCATAACTCTATCCGACCCTCCACCGATACTGCCAATCCACCGCCCTAACAATTATTATAATAATTATTATTATTTTGCAGGTTTTTGATGCGTTTATTGTGATCGCTTCTTTCGCCCTGGATTTTGTGTTCCTGGACAGCCAATGGTATGAGACGGGTAAAGATGCAAGTACTATTCTGGTTTTGTTGCTCCCTTGGCGCGTCGTTCGGATAGTAAACAGTAAGTGAAACATACAGCGTCTCTTGTTGTTGTTACACACTCGTGTGTGTGTGTTTATGTCTGTGTATATATATAATACTTTTCTCTTTCCCTTCATCTACCTACATATTTATCTATCTTTCTGGCAACCAATCAATCTATCTTTCTATCTATCTACCTAATCATTTATCTCTCTCTCTATATATATATATATAATATAAGATCAAAAGATGGTTAAAAGAGTTCCAAGTATTTTATTATGCGCATTTCAAAAACAAATATCATCATGAGATGATATCTGCGTTTTCATCAGATAAAATAGGGATACATGATATGAAGGTTAAAAAACACTTGTGAATAGTGAAGTTTTAAATCAACATATGAAAAATAATTTAAGATTGATGTATGAGATTGGGAAAAAGTGATGGGGGTGGAAAAGGTAAGGAAGAGGAGGAGATGAGAGTAAAGAATGGTGGGGAGGAGTATAAGAAGGAAGGATGAGAGAGGAGGAGAGATGGGTGATAGAGAGAGAGAGATAGCCTTTACAACTGAGAAAAATATATATTGTCTCACAGAGAGAAGTTAAAAAGCCGTTGGAAGATAATAGATAATTTAAAAGAATTTGAAATTAAAAGTTGATGAAGAGAAAAAAAGGGGTTAAGAATAATATTAAATTAAGGTTTGTATATTGAAGGGTTTAATAATATGTGCGAGGAAAAGAAATTGTTAATATGTATTATTAAAATAAAAATATTAATGTTATTAAGGATATAATGTGAACAGAAGTAGAAGTGTGGATGAGTTATGAATTTAGAGGAATTAGTTAGTGTTTAAGTTTGTTTTTATGTAATGTAATATGTGTGCGTAATATATGTAAATAGTTTGTTTAAAAATGAGCGCAGAAAGCAAAGAAGAAAAGAATGTTTAAGGAAGAAAATATTTAACATCAAAATATATATGTTTACGAAATATTTTCTAATGGTAATAATATAATATATTAAAGGAAATTAGTTAGGGTTTAAGTTTGTTTTTATGTATTGTAATATGTAAAAGTCAAACGAGCATGAAAGGAAGAGATAAGGAACTTAAGGAAGAAAAATCTAACGTCAAAAAATGTTTGTTTACGAAGGACTATTAAAGGTAATACTATAATGTATTTAAAAGATAGTAATAATTTTTATGGCCAATGATATGAAGAAAGATGGAAGAGTGGATATGTTGTGGTGTGTAATAATAAGAATTGAGAAGTAGTTAGGAAGAAAAAGTACAGATTAGAGGTTAGAAATTACAAAGAGAAAGAAAAGAGGAAGAAAGGAAAGTGATAAAGAGGAATGATATTGAATGAGTAACTTGTATTATATAATATATAATAAATAATATTGAAATAAGGTAGAAAGATGGGTATATTTTAATAAAATATATATAAGCCTTTGAGAAAAAGGATTTTAAACTAGTAAAGTATTAGATATTAGCTGTATACTTTATGGAATGTTCTGTGGAATTTATGCAAGCAGAGAGAAAATAAATCAGTGCGTCTATTTATTATAGAATCTAAATTAGATATAATGGTAAATTTCTCAGATAGGCAAAGATTACACGTTCTGGATAGGGAGGCATTCAAGTAGGGAGAGGCAGAACAAACTTTCCTCCAAAGGATGTTATAGTTAATATTTTTGTCTTTCAAGGACCATATGAGTTCTGAGAGTGCCGTGTTAGTTCTTTTAAGTTGGTATCTAAAAGACGAATCGTGATGATAAAATCTCACTTTGAATGAGGTGGAAGTGGAACCGAAATAGGTAAAGGAATTGGTATCAGTTATAACCTTACATTCATAGACTAAGTTTTTTTCAAGACAATGGTTATTGAGAGGACATTTAGTCTTAACAGGGCAATTACAATTGCGATTAGAGAAATTAACAGAGTTATTAACAAGTGACCTAGTGTTATGTATAGGAGGAATTGGATTGGAGAAGTTATTTACGATAGGAATAATAGTTTCCTGATTTAGATTGGTATTATGAACATTCAACGAAGTTACGTTTGACGTCGTATTTGAGTTTGCAGAATCTAGCCTAGAGTTAACAATGACGTCGGGAGTACTACTGCTATTATTATGACACTTAGTGTTGGAAGGATGTGATTTAATATTTAATATTTTATTGTTGTGTTTAGAGATAATGTTGGAGATGTTGGTGGAATAGGAAAAGTTTATTGTATGTTTGTTAAATATTTTACTATAGATATGTGAGGGAGGGAAGCATTTATCTAAGGCCCTAAAGAATAGTTTAGGAATATTATTATTAATAGAAATATAGAAAGGAGCATTATACCAGATTATATTTTTGTATCTAGGTCTTTTATTTAAGTTATTGGAATGATCATAATTAATTATTTTACTGTAAGACCTTCTAGGATTGGTTTCTTTATTGTATTTAATTTTATCAGGATAACCGGCTTTAGAAAGCGCATTATTATAGTAATTGGCGTTAGCATCAAAGATATTTTTATTAGAGGATAGGTTTGAGATTCTTTTTCCAATATTACTAACTATAGCATTTTTAATGTTAGTGGGATGGTTAGATTTAAAATTAACATAATTTAGATTCTCATTGTTTTTATGGTAAGGGTATTATAGGCCAGTGTCAAGATTAAGGGATATATCCAAGAAGTTAGCTAGTTTGACGTTGTTATCAAATTCGATTTTAAGGTTATGTTGCTTAAAGAGATCACGTATATTGTTCTTAATAATATTAAGGTTAACTAAATTGCAATTTAAGATAGTAAAAAGTCCATTGTCACGATAAATTCCACCGCGAAGTTGAGGAATTATCCGATTTAAAGAATTCAAAATAAAAATACCAATCAAATCAGTCAATTGCGATGAATCAGAAGCACCCATTGTGATATCAAAGTTGTTGGAGGTATCAGCTCTAGTCCAGTATTCATTGTTGAATTCTAAGATGGTTTTTCCTCGCACATATTATTAAACCCTTCAATATACAAACCTTAATTTAATATTATTCTTAACCCCTTTTTCTCTTCATCAACTTTTAATTTCAAATTCTTTTAAATTATCTATTATCTTCCAACGGCTTTTTAACTTCTCTCTGTGAGACAATATATATTTTTCTCAGTTGTAAAAGCTCTCTCTCTCTCTATCACCCATCTCTCCTCCTCTCTCATCCTTCCTTCTTATACTCCTCCCCCGCCATTCTTTACTGTCATCTCCTCCTCTTCCTTACCCTTTCCAACCGCCCCCTCCCTCACTTTTTCCCAATATCACACATCAATCTTAAATTATTTTTCATATGTTGATTTAAAACTTCACTATTCACAAGTGTTTTTTAACCTTCATATCATGTATCCCTATTTTATCTGATGAAAACGCAGATATCATCCCATGATGATATTTGTTTTTGAAATGCGCAAAATAAAATACTTGGAATTCTTTTAACCATCTTTTGATCTTATATTATTTATACTCCAGTCCTACAAACTGTAGAGTGCTACTTATCCGATATTTGCATTGTTTTATTGTGCTACAATAAAACTCACCTCCTACATATTTATATATATATATATATATATATATATATATATATATAAACAAATAAATGTAATCTGAGTTTTTCGAATATTAATAATAATATTCGATTCGTTTGCAATTGTGTAGACAGCCCCCTTTTTAAAGCCATGTCAGTAGAATGAGCCCCTCATTCCTGCTCCTGTGTTGGCATGTAAACAGAACTGTAGACACCAATGTTTCTGGATATCACCCTTCATCAGTGCAGTTCACCTGCCAACTGTTTTATATATATATATATATATATATATATATATATATACACGCCTGTAACTATCGACCTCTCTACCTAACTATTTATCTATCTACCCTCCTTCAAAAACGATGGAGAGGCCGTTTTCCTATGTGTTATGGCTATGGTGAAAAAGGTTATATGGTGGACTAGGTTAAAAGGACTGAGGTCAGACACCTTTCTCTCCGGCGAGCAACTGATTCGTTTTTTTAAATATCATTTTGGAAGAAGAATCAGGATGGAGAGAGAGGTGCTGTACCCCAGCAAATTTTATAAAAGGTGGGTGAATGTGGCAAAGATGGCCCGAGTGGTTGGGCCTTCTCTCTATATGTAGGTTGAGGAAAAAGAGGAAGAGAGGAAGGGAGTACTCACTCTTGGAGCTCCTGGAGATGAGTGTAGTACATTTTTTCGAGGTGTGTACAACCCCTGTGTAACGCCTTCCCCCTATTGGGGATTTCAATTGTTATTTGTTATTTTATTAATAGTTTTATTTTCATATACCTGTATATAAACTCCCCATTTGTATTTGTCCCCTTATTTTGTGTCCTTGTGGCTAATAAAGAAATCTATCTATCTATCCATCTATCCAGGTTTCCTTATGACTGTCAACAGGAAACACCACATAGAAATAATGACTGTAAGAAAATCCAAGAAGAAAGCAGACATGAAAATCATTAAATTACAGGCACTGATAAACGAAATCACAGTAAGTAGTCGGAATTGAAACATTCATTAGGACTAACACTACTGTACTATACTGTACTGTACTATACTGTACTGTACTATACTGTACTGTACTGTACTGTACTACATTATACTATACTGTACTGTACTGTACTATACTATACTGTACTCTACTTACTGTACTGTACTGTACTGTACTGTACTGTACTACATTATACTATACTGTACTATACTGTACTGTACTATACTGTACTGTACTGTACTATACTATACTGTACTCTACTGCATTGTACTGTACTGTACTGTACTGTACTGTACTACATTATACTATACTGTACTATACTGTACTACATTATACTATACTGTACTATTATATCATACAACACTATACTATACTACATTACACTATATTACACCACACTAGAGTACACTACACAATACTATACTATAATAGACTATACTGTATTATACTTCACTACACTGTACTACACAACACTATACTATATCATACTACACTATAATACACTACACTATACTACACTACACTATGATATTCCACGTTACACTATACTGTACTACACTACACTACACCATTCTACACCATTCTACACCATACTACACTCTACTACACCATACTACACCATATTACACCATACTACACTATACTACACTATACTACACTATACTACACTATACTACACTACACTACACTATACTATACTATACTATACTACACTATACTACACTATACTACACTACACTACACTATACTATACTACATTATACTGTACTATACTACACTACACTCCACTACACTCCACAACACCACACTACACCACACTACACTATACTCCACAACGCCACACTACACCACACTACACTACACTCAACAACACTACACAACACCACACCACACCACACCACACTACACTACACTACACAACACCACACCACACCACACCACACCACACCACACCACACCACACCACACCACACCACACCACACCACACCACACCACACCACACCACACCACACTTCACCAAACCACACTACACCACACTAAACTACTCTACATTCACGTATATTTTCCTTTTCTTCCAGCGAGATGTAGAGTTACTTGTAGCGCTAAGCAGAAGCCGCGGAGCCCCGGAGCATGAAATAACTGCGTGTCTTTGTAAGTATTTTACAGACGAAACTTTATTGAATTCAGACAGAAGAACCAAATTGATTGGCCGAGTCGTTAAAACAGAGGTTCTTAAAGGGGTCGTAATAAATACCACAAGGCACTTTGTACAATATTTTAATTATTCAGCCAATCCACTCTGTCGTTTGTTCTTTAATGTTTTGAATCTTTTTAGTCTTTTTTTTTTCTTGTAAATGTGTTTCGCTACACCACACTACACTACAATACACTACACGACACTGCACTACACTACACTACACCATACCATACTACACAACACTACACTACACTACACTACATTACACAACACCATACCACACCACACTACATTACACAACACCATACCACACCACACTACATCACACTACACTACAATATACTACACTGCACTCCACTCCATTACACTACACCACAATACACCACACTACTCTATACGATACTACACTATAATATACCACACTACAATATACTACACTGTTCTACAACACATCACACTACACAACAATATACTACACTGCTCTACATTACACCACACTACACTACAATATACTACACCACACTACACCATATTACACTACACTACAATATACTACACTGCTCTACATTACACCACACTACAGAACAATATACTACACTGCTCTACATTACACCACACTACACAACAATATACTACACTGCTCTACACCACATCACACTACACTACAATATACTACATCACACTACACCACATCACACTACACTACAATATACTACACCACACTACACCACATCACACTACACTACAATATACTACACTGCTCTACATTACACCACCCTACACTACAATATACTACACTGCACTACACCACATCACACTACACTACAATATACTACAGTGCTCTACATCACACTACACTACAATATACTACACTGCACTACACCACATCACACTACACTACAATATACTACACTGCTCTACATTACACCACCCTACACTACAATATACTACACTGCTCTACACCACATCACACTACACTACAATATACTACACTGCTCTACATTACACCACACTACACAACAATATACTACACTGCTCTACATTACACCACACTACACAACAATATACTACACTGCTCTACACCACATCACACTACACTACAATATACTACACTGCTCTACATTACACCACACTACACTACAATATACTACACTGCTCTACACCACATCACACTACACTACAATATACTACACTGCTCTACATTACATCACACTACACAACAATATACTACACTGCTCTACATTACACCACACTACACTACAATATACTACACTGCTCTACATTACAACACACTACACTACAATATACTACACTGCTCTACAGCACATCACACTACACTACAATATACTACACTGCTCTACATTACATCACACTACACAACAATATACTACACTGCTCTACACCACATCACACTACACTACAATATACTACACTGCTCTACACCACATCACACTACACTACAATATACTACACTGCTCTACATTACATCACACTTCACAACAATATACTACACTGCTCTACACCACATCACACTACACTACAATATACTACACTGCTCTACACCACATCACACTACACTACAATATACTACACTGCTCTACATTACACCACACAACACTACAATATACTACACTGCTCTACACCACATCACACTACACTACAATATACTACACTGCTCTACACCACATCACACTACACTACAATATACTACACTGCTCTACATTACACCACACTACACAACAATATACTACACTGCTCTACATTACACCACACTACACTACAATATACTACACTGCTCTACATTACACCACACTACACTACAATATACTACATTGCACTACACCACATCACACTACACTACAATATTCTACACTGCTCTACATTACACAACACTACACTACAATATACTACACCACACTACACCACATCACACTACACTACAATATACTACACTGCTCTACATTACACCACACTACACTACAATATACTACACTGCTCTACATTACACCACACTACACTACAATATACTATACTGCACTACACCATATCACACTACACTACAATATACTACACTGCTCTACATTACACTACACTACAATATACTACACTGCTCTACATTACACCACACTACACTACAATATACTACACTGCACTACACCACATCACACTACACTACAATATACTACACTGCTCTACATTACACCACACTACACTACAATATACTACACTGCTCTACATTACACCACACAACACTACAATATACTACACTGCTCTACACCACATCACACTACACTACAATATACTACACTGCTCTACACCACATCACACTACACTACAATATACTACACTGCTCTACATTACACCACACTACACAACAATATACTACACTGCTCTACATTACACCACACTACACTACAATATACTACACTGCTCTACATTACACCACACTACACTACAATATACTACATTGCACTACACCACATCACACTACACTACAATATTCTACACTGCTCTACATTACACAACACTACACTACAATATACTACATCACACTACACCACATCACACTACACTACAATATACTACACCACACTACACCACATCACACTACACTACAATATACTACACTGCTCTACATTACACCACCCTACACTACAATATACTACACTGCACTACACCACATCACACTACACTACAATATACTACAGTGCTCTACATCCCACTACACTACAATATACTACACTGCACTACACCACATCACACTACACTACAATATACTACACTGCTCTACATTACACCACCCTACACTACAATATACTACACTGCTCTACACCACATCACACTACACTACAATATACTACACTGCTCTACATTACACCACACTACACAACAATATACTACACTGCTCTACATTACACCACACTACACAACAATATACTACACTGCTCTACACCACATCACACTACACTACAATATACTACACTGCTCTACATTACACCACACTACACTACAATATACTACACTGCTCTACACCACATCACACTACACTACAATATACTACACTGCTCTACATTACATCACACTACACAACAATATACTACACTGCTCTACATTACACCACACTACACTACAATATACTACACTGCTCTACATTACACCACACTACACTACAATATACTACACTGCTCTACAGCACATCACACTACACTACAATATACTACACTGCTCTACATTACATCACACTACACAACAATATACTACACTGCTCTACACCACATCACACTACACTACAATATACTACACTGCTCTACACCACATCACACTACACTACAATATACTACACTGCTCTACATTACATCACACTTCACAACAATATACTACACTGCTCTACACCACATCACACTACACTACAATATACTACACTGCTCTACACCACATCACACTACACTACAATATACTACACTGCTCTACATTACACCACACAACACTACAATATACTACACTGCTCTACACCACATCACACTACACTACAATATACTACACTGCTCTACACCACATCACACTACACTACAATATACTACACTGCTCTACATTACACCACACTACACAACAATATACTACACTGCTCTACATTACACCACACTACACTACAATATACTACACTGCTCTACATTACACCACACTACACTACAATATACTACATTGCACTACACCACATCACACTACACTACAATATTCTACACTGCTCTACATTACACAACACTACACTACAATATACTACACCACACTACACCACATCACACTACACTACAATATACTACACTGCTCTACATTACACCACACTACACTACAATATACTACACTGCTCTACATTACACCACACTACACTACAATATACTATACTGCACTACACCACATCACACTACACTACAATATACTACACTGCTCTACATTACACTACACTACAATATACTACACTGCTCTACATTACACCACACTACACTACAATATACTACACTGCACTACACCACATCACACTACACTACAATATACTACACTGCTCTACATTACACCACACTACACTACAATATACTACACTGCTCTACATTACACCACACAACACTACAATATACTACACTGCTCTACACCACATCACACTACACTACAATATACTACACTGCTCTACACCACATCACACTACACTACAATATACTACACTGCTCTACATTACACCACACTACACAACAATATACTACACTGCTCTACATTACACCACACTACACTACAATATACTACACTGCTCTACATTACACCACACTACACTACAATATACTACATTGCACTACACCACATCACACTACACTACAATATTCTACACTGCTCTACATTACACAACACTACACTACAATATACTACACCACACTACACCACATCACACTACACTACAATATACTACACTGCTCTACATTACACCACACTACACTACAATATACTACACTGCTCTACATTACACCACACTACACTACAATATACTATACTGCACTACACCACATCACACTACACTACAATATACTACACTGCTCTACATTACACTACACTACAATATACTACACTGCTCTACATTACACCACACTACACTACAATATACTACACTGCACTACACCACATCACACTACACTACAATATACTACACTGCTCTACATTACACCACACTACACTACAATATACTACACTGCTCTACATTACACCACACTACACTACAATATACTACACTGCTCTACACCACATCACACTACACTACAATGTACTACACTGCTCTACACCACATCACACTACACTACAATATACTACACTGCTCTACACCACATCACACTACACTACAATATACTACACTGCTCTACATTACACCACACTACACTACAATATACTACACTGCTCTACACCACATCACACTACACTACAATATACTACACTGCTCTACATTACACCACACTACACTACAATATACTACACTGCTCTACATTACACCGCACTACACTACAATATACTACACTGCACTACATTACACCACACTACACTACAATGTACTACACTGCACTACACCACACTACACACTACACCACACTACACTCCACCACACTACACTCCACCACACTACACTCCACCACACTACACTCCACCACACTACACAACACCACACTACACCACACTACACACCACCACACTACACCATACTACTCTACACGATACCACATCACACGACCCTACCCTACAATGCACTACACTGCACTACATTACACCACACAACACTATACTATACTACCCTACACTACAATATACTACACTACACTGCACCATACCACACTACACGAAATTTTACTAAACAAGGACGATAACTCCAGCTAATCCACTCCACTCAGTTATTCTATATTATTTATAATCTTTCTCAGCATAGAGTTACGGCTCTTTATTATCTGAACTCAAATCCCGCCGAGGTTAACTTTGCTTTTCATCCTTATGGTGTCGATAAAATAAAGTACCAGTCACGCACTGGGGTCGATTTAATCGACTTTCCCCTCCCCCCAAATTACTGGCCTTGTGCCTATATAAGAAACAATTATTTATAATCTTTCTATTTTTGAGTAAATATCCTTCTAATTGTTTTGACTTTCGTCTAATATTTCTGTCATGTTTTCTTCTTTTCTTTCCTTAAACCAGACGGAAAAGGCCGGCGTGGTGTGGCCATGTCAGCCATTTCCTCGTTTGCGTCACTGATGCTCATCTCTACGTTGGGCAAGAGTAACGTGGCAGGGGACACGGAAGATGATCTTTATGGCCGCGCCCTCGAAGAGGCGATGAAGGATGATCAAGATGACAACGATGACACGGCAAACGGCATACTTATGGAAGAAGACGAAGAAGAAGAAGACGACGACGACGATGATGACGACGAAGAAGACAGGGATGGTGATGCTGATGACGATGACGACGACGATGACAATGACAATGACATTGAAAGTGGACAACGAAGCTCAATAAGTTCAGCAATGGACGAAAATTTAAACTGTCGGCGTGCCATGAAAATGGCGCGAAACAAAGCAGCGGCGGCGGCGGCGGCAGCAGCAGCAGCAGCAGCGGCTGCAAGTATTGCAGGAAGCAGTAGTTCTGCAAGTACGTCATACGCACGTCGCAACACCATTCCACAGCCAGTAATGGCAACTTCCAACCGCAGCAGTATGCTGTATTATATTAATAACGGCTATGCACTCCACGAACCGGACGATTCGGATACGGACCGGCGGCCAAGTCTTCTAAGTACTAACTCTATCCATAGTCTCCCGGGGCTACCAACGAGTGACACTTATTTGGTAAGTTTGTTTGTTTTTAACCTTTTTTTTTTTTTTAGTCATAATCCATTTCCGGTTCTTCCATCATCCGTTTCTTGTTCTTTCGCGCATAACCAATTTCCGTTTCCTCCATATTCCGTTTTTTGTTCTTTCACGCATAATCCATTTCCGGTTCCTCCATATTCCGTTTCTTGTTCTTTCACGCATAATCCATTTCCGGTTCCTCCATCATCCGTTTCTTCATCCTTCATGTACGCCATTTTCTCTTTTTTTTTTTTTTTTACTACAGGAAGAAAGTTGGTTAGAAACATCTAGAAATACATATTCTAGGCATAATTAGATCTTCAAGAAGATGCCTAACATTTATTTACCTTCTGTGAACATAGCCTCAGCCAGGAGGTGTTGATGTTATCAAACGGCATCCATCGTTCATTGGATGTTAGACCCTCAACCATAAAACCCTCTCACTGGTGGGTCAGTAATGGTGGCCAAATTACTGCCCATCTTCGCCTCCTGGTTTCCAGCTTGTCTCCTCTCTTCTGCTCCAAAGCTAATAGGAGGTCCTCTCTGCTGCCTCTATGTTTGATCCAGTTGAGGTCAATTTTGAACTCGATAAAAAAGTCCCAGTTAAATATTGGGGGCGATTCTTCCTTTAGTTCATTTTCCTGGCTTCCTCTCTATCAATCTCTCCTTCCCTGGAAGAAATTGGATGTATTCAAACCAAGAAAAGCCCCTATGTGTCAACAAGAAGTTACGAGTTTATGAAAAATATAAACTCTAAAGTACTTTAACCTTCTTTTTTAAGATGTTAATGTCTACATCAGTCATGGGCGGCCTGCGGGCCACATGCGGCCCGCGAAGCTTTCTGAATGGCTCGCCTAAGTCACATAAGGGAAATCTTTCGAATTTTTTTACCCCAAATTTTCAATCGTAATTTATCTTTCTATCATTTTTACGATCGAGGAAAACAACGTGTAAAAATTCTGAAGAAACAAATCAAAACAACCTGAGTTACCGCCCTATTTTTTTTTAATTTGGGCACGAATGTAAATTAGCTCTTGCGGCCCACCTGATGATGAGTCATATATCATGCGGTCCGCTTCTCGAAAAAGGTTGCCCATGCCTAGTCTACATCATCTCTCAAGTCTCTTTTTCATTTCTATTACTTTTCCTCATTCTTTCTTTTGATATATAATTCTTTCTCTTTGTTTCTTTTTTTACTGTTTGTTTGGTTTTTTTTTTTTGGTTTTTTTTAGAGTTTTGACGTGGCGACACAAATGACCTACCTGTGAAGACGAAGAAACGTTTGTATGTGTTTTACACTTTAACATTTGGAAAGCCAGAGCCATGAACACGTGAGGAGCAGTAGAGAAAAGATGAAACTTTCTTGATCATCATCAAATGCTTCCCTGTTAAAATGGTCGCTTTTTGTTGGGGGAAACCGGGTACAGGTGCCACTAAATATCAGGGTAGATTGGAGAGGAGTCGTCACTTAAGATGAGGATAAAGAAGCACCGCTTAAGAACCGGGTAAATGCTGCATCATGGAAAACTCGTAAGTTGCAAGTCGAATGGGGTGGAAAAAAAACGAAATCAAGGAAAAATGTGAAAAGGGTGAAGAAAAAACAGTAAAAATAAAAAAGCTATGAATGTTCTCAGATAAACGTTGTTGGAAGAAATAATATAAAGATAGACTGTGTATTCTCCCAGTAGATGGTTTCACAACTGGTGTAAAACAAGATGACACCCTCCCCCACCAACAGTATGTTTAAAACAATTTTTTTTAGAAAATGGATAAAAATGGAAAGAGATGTTGATCTGAGGGGGACGAAGAGGACGATGGCAACAGCAGCAGCAGCAACAACAACAACAACAAAAACAACAAAACCAACAACAA
>OZ024761.1:31693005-31700505 GCA_964016885.1 Eledone cirrhosa
ATATATATATACATATACATATGTATGTATATATATATATATATATAAAGCGTCAGAAGAGAAGGGGTAAGCCCATAGCTGAGGGAGCTGGGAGGGATGAGCTGGGGGATAAATGTATATTAAATCTTTAAATCAACGAAAAATTAAATTATCAATAAATATATACATGGCATGCTACCAAATACATTTGCCCTTGTTCATATATATATATATATATACACATATATATACATATATACATATATATATATACATATATATATATATATATATATATATATATATATATATATATATATATATATATATATAAACACCTTTTATACACATATTTTATATCTATATATATAAATACACGCGTAGACCACCAGGCAGAAGCCCATATATACATTCATACATACATATACACACGTACATTCATACAGACATATATATATTCGTCATGCATACATATATATAAATATAATTACGTTTATGACATGCCTGTGTAAATGCATAACAGCAGTACTTGTATGCATAATACATGCGGGCACATATATATATACATACATATATATATATATATATACATATATATATATATATATATATATATATATATATATATATATATATGTATATATAAACGTATTCATATTGTTGTTCGTATATACTTATCGAGTTCAAAGTATGTGTAAGAAGTAAGAAACGTGATGAGCTGGAGAATTGTAATATATATATATATATACATATATATACTTAGATATGTATATATATAGACATATATGTGTGTGTGTGTGTATATATATATATGTATATACTTATATATATATATATATATTAGAAAGTGAGGTTTTTTTTTACAAAATGAAAAATAACCGAGGTGTCCTACACGAGTGAAAGTATAAGGAAAAAAGATGAAATCGAAAATGCAACTGGAGTCTTTTTTTTTTTTAAATTTATATATTTATTTGGTTCCTTTACCGGTTTCGCAGTTCTTCTGCTTTTCAAAAGTAGAATTGAGATGGAGGGTCTGTGGTTTTTCTCACATCTCTCAGATAAAAAAAACCCTAACCCTCCATCTCAACTCTACTTTTGAAAAGCAGAAGAACTGCGAAACCGGTAAAGGAACCAAATAAATATATATATTTTTTTTAAAATAAGACTCCAGTTGCATTTTCGATTTCATCTTTTTTCCTTATATATATATATATATATATATATAAATATATACTTATATGCATATACTTATATATATATATATATATATATACATATACTTATTTATATACTTATATATATACATATACTTATATATATACTTATACATATACATATATAATATATATATATACTTATACATATACATATACTTATATATATCTATGCATATACATATACATATACTTATATATATCTATGCATATACATACAAACATATATAATATATATATATATCACGTTCTGTGTCAGTCAGTCTGTTTAGTAAACAGACTGACTGACGTGTCGTATACAGCGAGAGTGTGTGTTGGCTGAATTATCATTTCATTTCTTTTAATTTTTTTTTTATTGTTAAATTGTAAATGTTATATTAGTAAAAACAAAACAAAAAAAAAATCTTTATACAGTTTGTAGTATAAACACTAACTATACCAAATACCATAACAACCATCCATACGTCCTGTACTGTTCTGACCCTCAGAATATATTTCTTATTATAAATTCTAGATATCTTTCTTTTTAAAATATGATATTTTACTAACAATATACGTAAGCTGAATTCTCGGGCTTTACTGACGATGGTCGATAGAAATATTGTTTCTACTTTTGGCACAAGGCCAGCAATTACCCAGTGCATCACTGGTACTTTATTTTATCGACCCCGTAAGGATGAAAGGCAAAGTCAACATCGGCGCGATTTG
This sequence comes from Eledone cirrhosa, assembly GCA_964016885.1. Classification (NCBI taxonomy): domain Eukaryota; kingdom Metazoa; phylum Mollusca; class Cephalopoda; order Octopoda; family Eledonidae; genus Eledone; species Eledone cirrhosa. The sequence continues at coordinate 31,694,907 of OZ024761.1, forward strand.
AACTCAGATCGTAAAGGGACGTAACTATGCTGGAAAGCATGGCGTCCGACTCTCTACCGATACTGATAAATGTTGTAGGTTTTACGGTCCACGAAATCTCAGTTAAACATCAACTAACTGCAAGGGGAAGTTTAAATAAATACATATTAAATGCATATTCATATTACACACGACCGCTTCATGCGGAGGGAGAAGATCCATGTATTATAGAATATATATATATATATTATAGTCTTATGGACACTTTGTCTGATCTGATAATATGTTTGGAGTACAGTTCAGTAAAAGGGGATAATTCTCGTCCAATCTTAGTAATGTAAATGAGTATATATATATATATATATATATATATATATATATATATATATATATATATAATGAGATACAAATACGACTAGGAAATAAGTTTGGTTATTTGGAAGTTCGACTATATATATATATATATATATATGAGTGGTTTGCTACTCATTCCTTATTGTAGGTCGACTTTGCTTAGCCACAGCCAAAGCTTCGATTTTACTAAGCTTCCACCTGTGTGTGTATATATATATATATATATATTGTATTGGTGTGTAATGTTTAGTTTCTATTGGGTCACTAGTTTGAGCACTCAATGCTAAAAAGCAGAGTGTTGATGATGATGATGATGATAATAATAATAATTAATTATAGTAATAAGGAGCAAGAACGAAGTATCGATATAACATCATTGTGTTTATTCACACGTGATATATATATATATGATATATATATAATATATATATAATAGATATATATAAAAGACGTAAAATAAGAAAATTTTAAAAAAAATTTTTAAAAAATTAACTTACTTAAATTTTCACTCCAACTAATTAGTTTCTGCAATGGGATAAAGACAGTTACGTAATGAACTGTTGAGAATTTCATTGCGTCATCAGGGAGATCTATTCTCAGCCAAGTCTCCAGGCAATGCGCGGACACTGGGGACTCATATAAAAATAATAATAATTCGGTAAATGGAACAGCTATCGAGGACTGGATTCCAGGCACCGAAAATTCTCACTGCCACTGGTCAAATGGCCGATTCTAAAGAATCAATCACGTGACACAGAGGCTAGTCAGTAGGAATGGGATGGTAAGATGACAGACGCCTACTAACACCCCCAAAAAAAGAATTTAGAAGTGGTTTTAGCAGGTTTGCTCGACATATATATATTATTATTATTATTAATCAGTTGTTACTCAGCCATAAACAGTTCAATAATTTTATGAAAATCAATTTTGGAGTTTTATATTATATGCTGAGTTAGATGAACGCAGCATAGCCTCCGTGTCAAATTCTTGTCCATAGTAGGTAACACTACCTACACATACTGTTTTATTATTATGATTATTACTATGTTACAGTCCTCGACGATCTGAGTTCAAATCCCGCCGAGGTTAACTTTGCCTTTCATCCTTACGGGGTCGATAAAATAAAGTACCAGTCACGCACTGGGGTCGATTTAAGCGATTTTTCCCCTCCCACAAAAAATTACTGGCGATTGGAAACAATTATTATTATTATCATTTGACGTCCCTTTCCGTTCTGAGTTCAAATCGCACCGAGGTTAGCTTTGCCTTTCATCCTAACAGGGTCGATAAAATAAAGTACCAGTAACACACTGGGGTCGATTTAATCGACTTTCCCCCTCCCTATAATTATTGGCTTTGTGCCTAATGCATAAACTACTACTACTACTATTTACATTGAAATAACTTAATTATAAAATACAAGCTATTGAGGTTTTAGTAAAATGTTATAATTAGTTATAATTAAGGTCACCATGAAATATTTTAGTCAATGAACAATTAGATCATGTACAGTTTGTTCCAATTTGTTTGTTGCTGTTGTTGTTTATGTTGTTGTTGCTGTTAATATTATTATCATTAGAATAATTATTATTATTGTGAATTGGCAGTATCGGTAGAGGGTCGGACACCATGCTTTGCAGCGAAGAGTTACGGCCCTTTATGGTCTGAGTTCAAATCCCACCGAGGTTAACTTTGCCTTTCATCCTTACGGGGTCGATAAAATAAAGTACCAGTAATGTACTGGGTAATTGCTGGCCTTGTGCCTAAAGTAGAAACAATTATTATTATTATTATCAGTAGAGCGTTGGACGCCATGCTTTGCAGCATAGAGTTACGTCGCTTTACGTTCTGAGTTCAAATCCCGCCGAGGTTAACTTTGCCTTTCATCCTTGCAGGGTCGATAAAATAAAGTACCATTAATGCACTGGGGTCGATGAAACAAAGCACCAGTAATGCACTGGGCTCGATAAAATAAAGTACCAGTAATGCACTTGGGTCGATTTAATCAACATTCCCCTCCCCTAAAAATGCTGGCCTTGTGCCTAAAGTAGAAACAATTATTATTACTAATATATATTAATTTATCGAATTAATTTATTACATTAAAAATAATTTGTAAACACACACACACACATACACACACACATTTTACCAGTATATGCCTCCCAAATTTAATATTGAACGCGTGCCCTGGCCGTCCTCTGTAGGCGAGTATAAGCATTCGATACAGTAATGTTTGAATTGCGAAAGACCGATAATAACCAAAAATTAAAATCGAATTCTGAAATACAAAATCCCAATACAAAAAAAAAAAGGATGAATATTTATTAAAGTATTTTTTTTTTTTTTTTTTGGTCCTTCAAATTTTAACATACACAGCGAAAATAATCTACACACATTTCACAATTATATACACCCTGTTGAAAATATAAAGACATGTATACAAAAATATATAAGTATGCAAATACATACACACATATGCATACATATTTACTTACTTACATAATACTTACATACATATTTACATACATATATACATACATGCATACATACATACTAACATACATATATACAAATAAACTTATACATATATAATATATATATATATATATATATATATATACATATATACATACATACACGTACGTAAACACAATTTTATTTGTCTGTACATATTTAGAACGAGGATATCTAAAATGTATATATATAGTTATAAGCTGAACATTATTCCTATATATATATATACATACATATACATACATACATATATATATATATATATATATATATATATTCATCTCGGGAATTTTACCCGCCCAAGATATATATATATATATATATATATATATATATATATATAAAAACGAATAACGAAACGAAATTAAATTTCGTTTCGCTTCTAACTCACTTTTGTATGACTGACGCTTAAACAATTAAGTTAAAGTGTACATCTACATATGTATACGGAAGTATTAGTATGCATATAAATACACATATGTACATGTACCGAGCTTTTCACTAGACACTTTACAGTGAGTGTCCAATATTCCTGTCTGGCTCTCTGGAGAATAGAGGAAATGTGTTTCCTTGAAAACTCGTATGACTCTAAAACCCGGTTCGTCTGTTTACATACAGACTAGCTGGACACTCACTGTAAAGTGTCTAGTGAAAAGCTCGGTACATGTACATATGTATACATATGTGTATTTATATGCATACTAATACTTCCGTATACATATATAGATGTGCACTTTAACTTAATTATATATATATATATATATATATATATATATATATATATACATGTATATGGCTGGAATGTTATAGAGAAACTCCGCCAGGCTGACTTGCCCTAAACACACCACATGAAGGTAATCTTCTGTGGTGAACTTTGCCCTAATAAGGGTTATCGTCATATCTATATATATATATATCTATATATATATATATATATATATATATATACAGGGTGCGGCCGTAAACCCTCCCATTTTTTACACGATCAAAACTTAAGATGTGGGCAGTGTTTTTTGCCACACCCTGTATATATATATGTATATATATATATATATGTATATATATATATATATATATATATGTATGTATGTATATATATACATATATATATATATATATAATGATGCATTTATGTAAATGCTTACATACCACCTATCTCTATGGATGCAACTACATGTGTCTGCCTCTGTCTGTCCGTCTATATGCGTATGTGCCGCTGTACAGGTGTGAGTGTGTGTATGTTTATGCATGTACGTATATATATATATATATATGTGTGTGTGTGTGCGTGTGTGTGTGTGTGTGTGTGTGTGTGTGTGTGTGTGTGTGTGTGTGTGTGTGTGTGTGTGTGACCGCACGTACGCTGTGTTACGTCACGAGGTCAAGTATGATGACGTAACATTTTGTTGAAAATCGCTTTCAGCACAAAGGGAAAACATTTCTATAGAAAAAAAAGGGATAAAACAGGGCCCTTGGCAAAACTAATGTTTGTTGTTTGAGACGCAGGGGTCGGGAGTCGAAATGGATCAGTAGAAGGGTTGATATACTTGCTTAAGGAACTCGCCGGAAATACCGGAACTTGGCAATAGTTTGTCTAATGTGAGGCACGGTAGATTGGCAGTATCGGTAGAGGGTCGGACGCCATGCTTTGTAGCAAAGAGTTACAGCCCTTTATGGTCTGAGTTCAAATCACACCGAGGTTAACTTTGCCTTTCATCCTTACGGGGGTCGATAAAATAAAGTACCAGTAATACACTGGGATAATTGCTGGCCTTGTGCCAAAAGTAGAAACAATTATTATATGAAAGAATCGTCGAGTTGTGTCTAATGTTCAGAAGCAAACTGGGTCTCAGGATTAACCCGGACATCCGTTGGTTATCAGGATGACCCATCGTACCGTTCATAAATATAAATTTTTAGCCGTTTTTTTTTTGTTGTTGTTTTTCTGTTCCTTTACGTAGCCCCGCGGCCTGAATGTCCGTGTTACCAGGACACCACACCACTAGTGATGGTTGTGTTCGTTGAAAGAATTACTGGGGGAAAAAACCCTTGGAAATGGAAACAATGCTGTGGTGAGGAATGCTATTTTGTAGAAGATAATTTTGGGGACGTGTAACGACAGAATCGGTGAGTCTTTATAAGGAATTTACTATATGGATGTCAAATTCGTGACACTTCATATTATTTCAGAAACATTTATCTCTGGGCGTCAATCAAATAGAGCGATATATATATATATAAGAATAACATTAAGAAAAGTTATGTGATTACATAAACCGTTTATTCATTATAATTATTTCAATGGGTCCCTTATGCAATCCAAGATGTAGTATATGCATTTATTGTTGGTATGGGAACGATATCTTCAGATGAAATATGAAATATCCGTTTATGTGATATGCTACAGGCAAAAAAAACCATGTTCTTCTTCCTGTTTACTCTTGTTTTTTTACCAAAACAACTTTTACTGAACACACACATATATATATATTATAAAAAAGCGGGACCCGACGGCTGAGCTCTTGCCGTTTCAACAGTTCATTCCAGCTGGAATATAGTCATACTCTACTATCCCAAGTATCGAGTACAGTGTTGAGTAATGGTCTAACTAGTTTTAAACTTATCCTATCTCTGATTAAGACCAGAAAGTTTTCTACCGTTTGCTGTGTCAGTAAAAATTCGCCATTTTATTTTTATGCATTAAACTAATTGAATAGGTACTTTGCTCCAGTTATCTCCCTTCTAGGCA
>OZ024761.1:31705505-31708005 GCA_964016885.1 Eledone cirrhosa
CTAGAAATATTGAACCATTGCAGCTCTCTGATATATAACTTACAGAACTTTCATTTATACAACCTAGAAATATTGAACCATTGCAGCTCTCTGATATATAACTTACAGAACTTTCATTTATACAACCTAGAAATATTGAACTGTTGCAGCTCTCTGATATATAACTTACAGAACTTTCATTTATACAACCTAGAAATATTGAACCGTTGCAGCTCTCTGAGCTATAACTTACAGAACTTTCATTTATACAACCTAGAAATATTGAACCGTTGCAGCTCTCTGAGCTATAACTTACAGAACTTTCATTTATACAACCTAGAAATATTGAACCGTTGCAGCTCTCTGAGCTATAACTTACAGAACTTTCATTTATACAACCTAGAAATATTGAACCGTTGCAGCTCTCTGAGAAATAACTTACAGAACTTTCATTTATACAACCTAGAAATATTGAACCATTGCAGCTCTCTGAGATATAACTTACAGAACTTTCATTTATACAACCTAGAAATATGGTGGCACATGGCTTAGTGGAAAGTGTGTTGGACTTACGGTTATAATGTCGTAGGTTAAATTCCTGGACTGGGTTGTGTGTTGTTGTGTTCTTGAGCTAAACACTTCATTTAACGTTACTCCAGTATGCTCAGCTGAAAATGAGTACCAGCAATAGCTGGGGGGTTTAACCCTGCGATGGACTGGCGTCCTGTCCAGGGGGGAGTCTTGTACTCTCGGTCACTTCACGCCATGAAACCGGGATAAGCACCGGTTTAATGAGCCTTCTGGTTTAAGACAGACTTTAGACTTTAAGGTTATGATAATGATAATGATGATGATGATGAGGATAATTTCTTTTATTGGCCACAAGGGGTCAGGACACAATACAAGGAAAAAGTGCTAAGTAGGGGTTTACATTAAGTAAAGCAAAGGGGATCGCAGTGAATAATAATAATAATAATAATAATAATAATCCCACCCAAATAAATAACTCAACTCACACAACAAACAGACGACAGAATAACGCTAGAACAATACACACAGGCACACACACACATACACAGGCACACACACAGGCACACACGCACTCGCATTTACACTCTCCAGTCATACACACATTGACACTGACATATTAAGAACTACCATCAATCTACTGGGGGTTGATATTTAAATATTTCCTCCCAAATCTCTTTCTTTCTCCTTTAATTCAATAATGATATTCTTGTTATTGTTGTTGTTATTTCGTGTTTGTTATCGTTGTTGTGGTATTTGTTGTTATTGTTGTTTTGTGTTTGTTATCGTTATTGTTGTTGTTGTTGTTTTTTGTTGTTGCTGATGCAAGCGGCCTATATTAAATCAGAAAATCTTGTTTATATTCAGAGGCCTGATAATTGCCTCCCCCGGCTTATCTCCCCTGTTGGCTGGCTAGTTGGTTGACTAGATGGTAGGTTGACTAGCTGGCTGGCTAGTTGGCTGGCTTACCAGCTGTCTGGTTGGTTAGTTGACTAGTAGGCTTGTTCGCTGGTTGGCTGGCTAGTTGGCTAGTTAGCAGTCTAGTTGGCTTGCAGGCCAGCTGCCTGGTTGGTTAGTTGGCTAGTAGGCTTGTTGGCTGGTTGGCTGGCTAGTTGGCAGTCTAGTTGGCTGGCAAGCCAGCTGCCTGGTTGGTTAGTTGGCTAGTAGGCTTGTTGGCTGGTTGGCTGGCTAGTTGTCTTGTTGGCAGTCTAGTTGGCTAGCAAGCCAGCTGCCTGGTTGGTTAGTTGGCTAGTAGGCTGGTTGGCTGGCTAGTTGTCTTGTTGGCAGTCTAGTTGGCTGGCAAGCCAGCTGCCTGGTTGGTTAGTTGGCTAGTAGGCTGGTTGGCTGGCTAGTTGTCTTCTTGGCAGTATAGTTGGTTGGCTGGCTGTCTGGCTGTTCAGTTGGTGTTTAATATAAAAAATGGGTCCATTACGTGGAGGCAGGAACATCCCCCATCTGATTCATGTTGTTGTTGTTGTTATAGTTTAGCCACAGGTCAGTCCTGACCCTGACCCCTGACCCAGCAGATCAAAGATGTTCCAGCCATGACCCATTTTTTTTCTATTTATTTTTTCCTTTTTCCTTTTGGCTATTCCAGACGTAAGGGTTTCTATGACTCCGTCTTTGAAGGAGATTTGGCTGCTATTTCTAGCAGGTCAAGTGGTTCGTATCGAAGCTTCTTCCTTAGTCTACTTTTGAGTCTATCTAGCACCAAATGAACTTTGGAAGATTGTCGATCTCTTAGTATTGTTCTTGTTACTGTTGTTGTTGTTCTTCTTCTTGTTTTTGACGAGGGTGTGTATTTTTTTGTTGTTTTTTTTTTGTTTTCTTAACGTTAGCTGAGTTTTACATTGATTCATGATTATATATTAGATTGTTTGCCACACGCACACACATACACACACACACACACACACACACACACACACACACACACACACACACACATATATATATATGTATATATATATATTCATTTATTATGGCTAAGTAG
>OZ024761.1:31725505-31783005 GCA_964016885.1 Eledone cirrhosa
CAAAGGAATTGTGGTAAGGAACCAGATGGACCATAACGCACCAGAGTACTCAATACATAGGGTAGTAGAGTGGGGGAAATAGGAAAAAGTATGACTCCGACGGCTATTTCTGAGTCCAGAAATAGCCGTCGAAACGGCTTGAGCTCTGCCGTCGGGGTCACACTTTTTCTTATATATATTTATATATATATATATATATATATATATATATATTTATATTTATTAAAATAACAGATTAAAGTTTAAGCAAAGAATCGCTGATTTCACCCTTAACGGGATCTTCTTTGCTTAAACTTTAGCCTGTTATTTTAATAAATATTTGCTCTAGGGTTCTTATATATTTGATATATATTTATCCTTATCGAGCCCTCTTTGGATTTTAGTCTTCAAATTTATTATTATTTATATATACTCTTTTACTCTTTTACCTGTTTCAGCCATCCGGCTGAGGCCATGCTGGGGCACCGCCCTTGTTGCTACACATTTTATCTCCAGCCTGTATAGGTTGGCCACTGGTGTAGGAGGGAGTTTGTTGCTGCTGCCCTTAGGTTTCCCTCGTGTCCTGCTGTGGGCTCATCCGGGATCCTGGATAACAAGGTGTCGAGATGTTTCTTAAAGACATCCACCTCCACGTCATGCAAGTCTCGCAGATGCCTCGGCAGCCTGTTGAAGAGTTGAGGGCCCTTGAATCCCAGGCTATTGCAATACCTGCTCCTTATTCTAGATGTGGAAGACGGGACCTTTGGCACCACACAGTGATATATATATATATAAATTATAATTAATTCTGTGATCTACCTTCTTATCGTTACGTACTGCAAATGTAAACTTGCATGTATATATAAAAAATACATTAGGTGCATCTTCAAATATTTATTATTATTTTCATTTTTGTGGAAAACTTTTCATTTAATTTAGCTTAAGTAGATAACAGATGGATTGAACAAAAGGATAAGTTACAAGGGAATAATAAGGGTAATGAAGAAACACAGAAAGACAGGGGTATCATATGAAAATCAAATATAATATCTGAATTTATCATACATACATACACACATGCATGCATACAAGACGGCACTCTCTATATAAGGAGGGAATGTACGGTGAACGAGTTTCGCAGTGCACTATGGGACATTGATGGCACCACTGGTAGTTTAACTTCACTGTCACTAATGCAAATGGCGGACAGGACCGAAGCGGTAAGTACAGTTTATTTTGATACTTTGCGTAAGGTACTCAATAAAGGGCTAGAACTGTTTCATTCGAATTTCCTGATCATTTCCTTCGAATGAAACAGTTATTGTCCTGTAGAAGCCATTTCTATATTAAATATATATATACATATATATATATATATATATATATATATATATATATATATATATATATATATACAGTGTCCCACAAATATGTATACACACTCCAATAGCATTCTAATAAGTATTGCCTGTACAGGTAATCAAAGTCTGTATACATTTTGGGAGGACACCCTGTATATACACATCTATAGATCTAGTTAAAGTTTGTTTCAATCAAATAATTGTTTCTACTTTTGGCACAAGGCCAGCAATTACCCAGTGTATTACTGGTACTTTATTTTATCGACCCCATAAGGATGAAAGGCAAAGTTAACCTCGGCAGGATTTGAACTCAGAATGGCAAGGGCCGTAACTCTATGCGTCAAAGCCTGTCGTCCGAAACCCTACCGATACTGCCAATCCACCGCCCTTTCAATCATATAATTGTTTCTACTTTAGGCACAAGGCCAGCAATTACCCAGTGCATTACTGGTACTTTATTTTATCGACCCCGTAAGGATGAAAGGCAAAGTCAACTTCGGCGCGATTTGAACTCGGATCGTAAAGGGACGTAACTATGCTGGAGAGCATGTCGTCCGACCCCCTACCGATACTGCCAATCCACCGTCCTTTCAATCATATAATACCAGAAAAATCTATATTTTTTTACAGAGCTTCATTTATACAAATTATCTTAACGTTTATTAATGTATCGTTAGGTAAGATTAAGAACATAGCAATCAAAATGTATATTTAAGGAGAAACATTTATATAGCGTGGACTTAATATAACTGTAAAATTGTCTCCTGTGTTTTGTTTGTTTCATATATATATATGTGTGTATATGTATACAGGGTGTCCAAAAGAATGTATACACTCTTTGATGACCTGTACAGACAATATTTATTTATTAGAATGGTGTTGAAGTGTGTATATATATTTCTTTTTTTTTGGGGGGGGTCATCCTGTATATATATATATATATATATATATATATATATATATATATATACAGTATATCAGTATGTCTATTGTAGTCGCTAGTTAGTATATATATATATATATATATATATATATATATATATATAAACTATGTATATTATAGTTGCTAGTTAGTATATATATATATAAACTATGTATATTATAGTCGCTAGTTAGTATATATATATATATATATATATATATATATAAATAAACACAGTATGTATATCATAGTCGCTAGCTGGTACAGTTCTAAGACACCCATCAACCAGTTTGATTTTGTAGAAGGTTTACCATCAGGTTTTACTAAATTATGTTGTATATATCTTTAAGACAAATCCGCCATACTTTTGGAGACTATTGCCCCCCTCCCCCGGCGCTTTTCAGAGAATGAAAAATATTGTACATTGGAAATCATTAATTCTAATTTCGTTTTAAATTACGAGAGTCGACCGAAAAGTGTATAGGCTGACCAAGATACTCTCATGGAATGACCAAATGGGGTTTATTTTTCAACATAGTCTCAAGAAAGAAACAATGTAGTTATTAATAAGAAAAGTTGAAATTAATGTATGCAAGATTTCACAGCTCTAGCATCACTCCTTCATAGTCAGTCTAGGAACCTTTCAGCCGATTCTCGTAAATTTTCATACAATAACTATATGCAACACTTTGTTTGTTTTTCTGCGGGAAACTAATTAATTTGTATTCTTTTCACCTGAACCGACCCCTCCCTCCTCTTACCATTCTTTCCCTTCCAAAGACCCCTTTTCTAATACCCGATGCCTTCTAGAGGACTTCTTTAATCGTCCAACGTACTTGGAGGTGGGGACAGGCAACGCCCATATTTTTGAGAATCAAAAGTCCTGCCACCCTCTAAAAACTCGAATGGGAAGTACCATGAAAATAAAGGGCCCCTAAACAGGGAGAAATTAGGCAAAATGGGGAGATTTTACATAATTGTTTCTACGTTTGGCACAAGGCCAGCAATTATCTCAGTGCATTACTGGTACTTTATTTTATCGACCCCGTAAGGATGAAAGGCAAAGTTAACCTCGGCGGGATTTGAACTCAGTCCGTAAAGGGACGTAACTATGCTGGAAAGCATGGCGTCCGACTCTCTACCGATACTGCCAATTTTACATAATGAAAGCAAGCTAAACCCATTTTCACAAGAGTGGACATCTCTCGCCCATCCCAAAGTGGGTGGGAGATCTCCCCGTCAGACGAGGAAAATTGACTGGTCTGCTGAGTGTGAAACATACCTAAGACAGCTACCAAAAAGATCTTTATCAGAGTCGGGTCAGATCGATACAGATCGAACTTTGAGCTGATCAATAGCGAAACGCGCGTTACCAACGAATAAACGTAATGAAGGCTTAACCATTTGTCCTTGTATTATGGCAGTATCAGTAGAGGGTCGGACACCATGCTTTGCAGCTTAGAGTTACGGCCCTTTATGTTCAGAGTTCAAATCCCGCCGAGGTTAACTTTGCCTTTCATCCTTACGGGGTCGATAGAATAAAGTACCAGTAATACACTGGGTAATTTACTGACCTTTTGCCAAAAGTAGAAACAATTATTATATTACACTCTGTCTAACTCTACACCTCGCCACTGATGTGAACCTAAACATCGAGTGTTCACCTGGGTGAACCTACAGTAACTTCATGTTACACTCCCTGGATAGATATATATATATATATATATATATATATATACGCTAAATGCTGATTCTCGCACTTCATTCAGCCTCCTGCCTTCCATCACATTCGTGAACACGGCTCCCAGATATTTCTACTTCTCTACCTGCTTCAGGGGAACTCTGTTCACGTGTAGCATGTACTGTTCAGGCTTCCCTGAGAGTACGAGAATCGCTGGACAGTTTTCTCTCAGAATTGAGAGATCACAGCTCCGATACTATGGACCCGTGGTTAGAATGACTCAGGAAAGAATCGCTGGACAGTTTTCTCTCAGAATTGAGAGATCACAGCTCCGATACTATGAACCCGTGGTTAGAATGTCTCAGGAAAGAATCGCTGGACAGTTTTCTCTCAGAATTGAGAGATCACAGCTCCGATACTATGGGCCCGTGGTTAGAATGTCTCGGGAAAGAATCACTGGACAGTTTTCTCTCAGAATTGAGAGATCACAGCTATGATACTATGGGCCCGTGGTTAGAATGTCTCGGGAAAGAATCGCTGGACAGATTTTACGGGCAAAACCAACAGGCAAGAGACACAGGAGTAGACCCCGAGCAAGATGGTTGGATAACATCTATGATCTTGGCTGGTAACGCTTGGGGATCCAGCCGGATCAATTGGAGCATAGCTGGAGCTTCTGACAGGACCCGCTGGAAGGAGTGTTTGCGGACTTTGCCCCCACGACCCTGTCAGGAATAAGTGAGTGAAAAAGATATATATATATAATAAAAAATATAGGGTTAGTTGAAGAGGAATGTGTGGACCGCATTATGGTCTGTCGGTTGTGAAGCGGATACAAAGACTTGTATATATGGTGCACGCCGGAGCATTATATATAGAGAGAGAGAGGGGGGAGAAGGGTGTGGGGTTTGGTGGTAGTGTTCGTTGTATTGTTGTCGGTAGTAGTGTTGATGGTGGTGGTTTTGTTGTTGTTGGTAGTGGTGTTGTTGTTTTGGTGGTGTTGTTGTTTTGGTGATAGTGTTGTTGTTGTTGTTGTTGATGGTGGTGGTGGTGTTGTTGTTGGTAGTGGTGTTGTTGTTTTGGTGGTGTTGTTGTTTTGGTGGTAGTGTTGTTGTTTTGGTGGTAGTGTTGTTGTTGTTGATGGTGGTGGTGGTATTGTTGTTGTTGTTTTGGTGGTAGTGTTGTTGTTGATGGTGGTGGTGGTGGTGTTGTTGTTGTTGGTAATGGTGTTGTTGATGGTGGTGGTGGTAATGGTGTTGTTGTTGTTGTTGTTGGTGGTGGTGGTGGTGATGGTAGTGTTGTTGTTGGTGGTGGTGGTAGTGTTGTTGTTGTTGGTGGTAGTGTTGTTGTTGGTGGTGGTAATGTTGTTGTCGTTTTGGTGGTAGTGTTGTTGTTGATGGTGGTGGTGGTGGTGGTATTGTTGTTGTTGTTGGTAGTGGTGTTGTTGTTGTTGATGGTGGTATTGGTGGTGGTAGTAGTGTTGTTGTTGTTTTCGTGGTAGTGTTGTTGTTGTTGTTGTTGTTGTTAGTGGTGGTGGTGGTGGTGTTGTTGCTGGTGGTATTGTTGTTGTTGTTAGTGGTGGTATTGTTGTTAGTGGTGGTGGTGTTGTTGGTGGTGGTAGCCGTCGTTCTCGTCTTACCGAAGACTGGGTTGACTCCTGTTTTGTTAGGTTTCATTTTAAGGTCCTTGTATAACGAATGTCCTTCGCTTTACCGTCTTTCAAACTTGGTCACAAGTGAGACATCGTTCAGAACTTAACCAGTGGTATATCAGTGGTATGAAATTATACAGAGCTTAGTGGTATACTGGTATGGTGAATACAGTAATACTGTGGTACAGTGGTAGGGTTGTAGGGAGTACAGTGGCACAGCTTTACGATGCTCTGCTAGTATAGTGGTATATTACCATACCACAGTGGCACGGTGGTATGTTATTACAGTGGTATACAGTGATACAGTGGTATGTTATTGCAGTGGTATGGTGGTATACAGTGGCACAGTGGTATGTTATTTCAGTGGTATGGTGATATATAGTGGTATGGTGATATACAGTAATACAATGGTGTGGTGGTATACAGTGATACAGTAATACAGTGGTATGGTGTTCAGTGGTATGGTGGTTATGAAATACTGATGTTGTCACCGTACAGAGCCAAGATAATGACGATACTAAAACCCACAACGAGGCCAATTAGATGAAGAAAATGGATTTTCAAATCATTCATTTCACTGCTGACCGATCGCATTTCAGGAATCTAAAGAAGAAATAGAAAATATATGTAACCATGTCTTTACAAAATACTGTTTTATTGTAAAAAACTTCAGGTGTCTTTTGTGGTTATGAAAACGGAAAGGGAAGGGAAAGGCAAGGGCTGTTGGGTCACAGAAGAATGGGTGGGGGAAGGAGAGGTTGATGGGCTCTGAGCCTAGAGTGTGGTGGTATTGTAGCTGCACCCCGCGGACAAAACAGCAAAAGCATTCCCGCGGACAATAGCCAACGATACAAGCTGCAAAGCCATTCCACCTCGTGGGGCTCATTCCTCAGACGGGTTGCTGACGTTCTGATCTTGTGGAGGAGCTCTGCAGTATGGCGTCCAAGTACGTCTGAGGTCTCGATGTCCACCGGTACGAAGAGGGAACGGCCGTACAATCCCCGGTATTTGTTTGTCTTCCTTTGCTCTGAATTGCGGGCCGCAGTACCGGGGTTTGTAGCCGAAGCGCCTAAGTTGGGGGCGGAGAACATGTCACATGTGGCGTCCCAGATGAGGGATCTACTCCTTCGAATGGGAAGAAGGTAATTCCATCGGGGCGCTTATATATATATATATATATATATATATATCGCTGCCATGTCCTGCGTCTCCAACAGACCAGTGTCTGTCCTTAGGGCATCAAGATACGTTAACCTTGGTCTTCCTCTTCTAGTGTGTCCATGTAGGGGGTCCCAAAGGAGCACTGAGTGCAATGTCAACTCTGGATGTCGGTGAGCATGTCCAGCTAACCAGGACATGGCAGCGATAATGAGGGACAGAGACCGCTGGAGAGAACTCGTCCATGGATCTCGGGAATTTTACCCGCCTTAGAATAGAATATATATATATATATACAAGTCCCAGGTTGAATCGGGGGTAACCACAATAAGTAAGGTACTAAATCCATTAGTAAAGTGTAAACAACAAATTCAATATAGGAATAACTTCTACGAGAATAGAACTGTTTCAATCGAAGAAAATCCCCAGAAAATTTGTTATATATAAGAAACGAAAGGAGCTGTGTAGGGAGCTGTATGGTTACTGTAAATAAAGTTTAAGATGGTAGTATGGATAAATATATATATATATACATATATATATATATATATATATATATATATATATATATATATACACACATATAGTCCAGAATTAGCCGTCGAAACGGCTTGAGCTCAGCCGTCGGGGTCCTACTCGTTCCTATTACCCACTCTACTACCCTAAGTATTGAGTACTTTGGTGTGTTATGGTCCACCTGGTCCCTTACCACATTTCCTTCGTTATATATATATATATATATATATATATATATATATATATATACATACATATACATAGTGTCCCAAAACAATGTATACATTTATTTATTAGAATGTTGAGGAAGTATCTATACATTTTTGGCACACCCTGTATATATATGTATGTATATGTGTGTGTGTGTGTGTGTGTGTGTGTGTGTGTGAAGGCGCGTTGCTGAGTGGTTGGAGAATTGGATTCGCAATCGTGACATTGCGAGTTCGATTCCCGAACCAGGTGATGCGTTATGCTCCTTCTATCTGGAGTTGCGACCGATAGATAGTATTAGCAATTGCAAAAACCAAGGGAAACATTGTTTCCTCGGTCTGATTTGACGAAAATCGATCGACTATCGATATATATATATATATATATATATATATATATATATACAGAGGTTATATTTAATTTGTTGGGGGGATTCAACAAGCTTTAAAATATTTGTATATATATATATATATATATTATAACTGAACAAAAAATAAAAACGAACACAGACATTTACATATATGTGTTCAAATCGTAAAGGGCCAGAATCGCTAAGGTGAAAAAAATACTAACTAGAGACAATAGGGTTTGCCAAACTCAATTTAAGAATAAATTAAGAAAAATAAATACAAAAACCATAATTGTTGTAACAACCCTACACCCGGACAGTTTTGATAAAACTGTTTCGCAATATTATTTGTGAAAAGGATTACCAAAGTCCTAAGCTCATCAGCGGGTGAAGAAATTAGTAACCTGATCACTTCTAAATCTAATAAGGAACTGGATAACGTGTATATATGTAACGCACATGGTTCCCGAACTTAGCGTGTCTCGCACACTCGCGCCACTAAAAATAGCAGGCGAGTTTACTCGACATTTGAATTTGCTCGACGAATTAACGGAGCCGAATATATCACTTTGTTAATCCTTAGCGGTTCTGGTCCATTACGATTTGAACACATATATATAAATGTCTGTGTTCGTTTTTCTTTCTTGTTCAGTTATAATATATGGCTCGGAAAAACCTCTTTCTTAGAGCTAATTTACTGTAATGAGACTATTTTCAATTTCTAACTCAATACATACCTTGATATATATATATATAAAAATTAGGATGGATTCAGTAAGAAATTTAGGCACAAGTCCAACAATTTTGTGGAAGGGGGAAATCGACTCGAATGCGTTACTGGTACTTTATTTTATCGAACCCGTAAGGATGAAAGGAAAAGCTAATTTCGGAGGGATTTGAACTCAGAACGTAAAGGGCCAAATCTATGCCGCAAAGCATGGTGTTCGATGCGCTACCAATTCTGACAATCTACTCTCCTTCTTTAACTGACGATATATTATATTAAGAGGAATATAAGGTGGATTGGCAGTATCAGTGGAGGTCGGACGCCATGCTTCGTAGTATAGAGTTACGCCCCTTTATGATCTGAGTTCAAATCCCGCCGAGGTTAACTTTGCCTTTCATCCTTACGGGGTCGATAAAATAACGTACCAGTCACGCACTGGGGTCAATTTAATTGACTTTCCCCTCTCCCCCAAATTAATGGCCTTGTGCCTAAAGTAGAAACTATTATTCGCTTTGCAGCATAGAGTGGTGTCCCTTTACGTTCTGAGTTCAAATCCCGCCGAGGTTAGCTCTGCCTTTCATTCTTACGAGGTCGATAAAATAAAGTACCAGTCACGTACTGGGGTTGATTTAATTGACTCCCCCCCCACCCCCCAAAAAAAAATTACTGGCCTTGTGCCTATACGAGAAATCATATGAAGAGGAATATACTCACGATGACACCCAGTGATATATAAATAAACAGTCCTCCTGTAGCGGCAAATATCCACGTGCTGGCCATAGTCTGCCCTCCGATCAATATACCAATAACCAGACCTAATATGCAGGTGAGGGCTGCCAGGAAGTTATACAGAAGCGCAGTCTTTATGCGAAGACCGGAACTCACCAAAATGGCGATATCAGCTGAAATATGGAAAGTAAGGATTTCATTAAAATCTGTGAATGTCATGAAAAGCCGCTGTTGATATTATATTTAAATAATTTAATCAGTATCTAATAAAAACAAACCATGCTATTAACCCTTTAGCCTTTACATTATCGTGAAAATACAATAGTAAATATAGAGTAAAGGCTTTATCTCACATAATATCGAAGCTATGCAATTTTCTTGTTATTTATTTTGAGAACAATACCTTAACATCAGTATGAGTGGCCAGTTACGGCCGGTTTGTACAGAAAGAGGTGAGAGAGTTCTAGCTGGTTACGACTGATTTAAATGCTAAAGGGTTAAAGGGAATAGAAAGGGAAGGAAAAAGGGATGAAGCAACAAAAGAAAGGGAGAGGGGAGGAGTAGACACTACACCCCAGAACAAGTGGTACCTCGGCCTTGCTCCGCGGACAAAACGGCAAAAGCGTTACCGTATCTTTGTTTTTGTTTTTATCGGATATATATACATAGATAGATAGAGATAGATATATATACATAGATAGATAGATATATATACATAGATAGATAGACAGATAGATATAGATAGATAGATAGATAGATATACATAGATAGATAGATAGATAGATATATATATATATATATATATATATATATATATATATATATATATATATAGATAGATAGATAGATATACATAGATATAGATAGATAGATAGATAGATAGATAGATAGATAGATAGATAGATAGATAGATAGATAGACAGATAGATAGATAGATAGATAGATATACATAGATAGATAGATATACATAGATAGATAGATATACATAGATAGATAGATAGATATGCATAGATAGATAGATAGATATGCATAGATAGATATGCATAGATAGATAGAGATAGACAGATAGATAGATATATTTCTTTATGTGCCACGATAGCATTGACAGTTCAAGGTCGCACATTTAGGTAGGAGGTGTGTGTCGGGTTTATTGTGGTCAATTATATCTTGTGCTGACCCGAAAACCGTGAGGCCGCGCATGACTGAAAGGTTTATATATATATATATATATATATATGAAACAAACAAAAGACAGGAGGCAATTTTTACAGTTACATTAGGTTCATGCTTGGTGGTATATATATAGTAATTGTTTCTACTTTTGGCACAAGGCCAGCAATTACCCAGTGCATTACTGGTACTTTATTTTATCGACCCCGTAAGGATGAAAGGCAAAGTTAACCTCGGCGGGATTTGAACTCAGAATGGCAAGGACCGTAACTCTCTGCGTCATACTAATAATAATAAATGTAAAGACTAAAATCCAAAGACGGCTCGATAAGGATAAATATATATCAAAAGCAGCGATTCTTTAATATATATATATATATATACGATATTAAATAAATGGAAACTATATTTATAAAACCATATTTATTTCATTATATATATTTCAGGGATATCATATTAAAAATAGGGTATGCCTTCTTCAGACAAAATACAATATAAACAGTCTTATAAATAGATAGATTTGACATACCTTACAACTTCAACTTCCATTTAAAAAGTTGATTTTTAAATGGAAGTTGAAATGGAAGTTGAAGTTGTAAGGTATGTCAAATCTATCTATTTATAAGACTGTTTATATTGTATTTTGTCTGAAGAAGGCATACCATATTTTTAATATGATATCCCTGAAATATATATAATGAAATAAATATGGTTTTATAAATATAGTTTCCATTTATTTAATATCGTAAATATACTCCAAATACTTGTTGAGTGCTTTTATATCAGTTATAAATATTTACTCGTTGTAACCCAACAATTTAAATAAAACTTTGCATATATATATATATATATATATATATATATATATATATGGGAAAAGAGTTTTCCTATTACCCACTCTACTACCCCAAGTATCGAGTACTCTGGTGCGTTATGGTCTACCTGGTTCGTTACCACACTTTCTTCGCTATACATATATATATATATATATATATAGTAATAATAATAAATGTGAAGACTACAATCCGAAGAGGGCTCGACAAGGATAATATATATATATAAATATATAAAACCATAAAGCAAATATTTATTAAAATAACAGATTAAAGTTTAAGCAAAGAATCGCTGCTTTCACCCTTAACGGGATCTGCTGAAACTAAAAAATCAATCTGTGAACGCAGAAGTAAATATTTCGAAAAACGTTGCTTTGGTTTTTATATATTTGATATATAATTATCGAGCCCTTTTGGGATTTTAGTCTTCACATTTATTATTATTACTATATATACTGTATATATATATATATATATTTTTTTTTTTTTTAAACCGCGATAATATTGCTTTTTGCTGAACTCCTTATTGTAGAGTTTTTTTTTCGGAATGTTTTTGACTGTTGTTTCATGTAAACAAACATTCGTCTCATTCTGACGTCACCAGCCCTGTTTTTCCACATGTGCGTTTTATTTCCATAATCACGTATGATGTTAAACTAGCCTGCTTTTAAATTCTCTTTTTGGCATATTAATCAGTGAGAATTTGGCTATCGTGTTGAGCTCTGCTGAGGATTCCAGCCGTGATCATCTCCACTGAAAGTTTTCGTGAAATAGTCTTTTCAAGACTATACAGAGCATTTGTAGTTGTTCCAAATTGAAGGATGAGTATTTTAAGCTTTATTTTATCATGAGTTAAGGCTCTATTGATTTTTCCCTAGATTTCACTAAATTCTGTTGGATAAATCTATATCCTGATTCTTTTTGAATTGAGTTTGAATTATTTTTCCCACATCTTACGTTAACTATTTTCCCATTTTGACGCTATAGTCACTTATATGTTATGTAATACTTTGGGCTTCTTGCTACAATACTTTTTATACCTTTCATGTATATATATATAAATGAAAGGTATAGAAAGTATTGTAGCAAGAAGCCAACAGTATTCCATAATATATAAGTGACTATAGCGTCAAAATGGGAAAATAGTTAATGTAAGATGTGGGAAAAATAAAGAGCTATATATGAAGCTAATAGTAAAGAGCTATATATAAAGTCTTTTATATATATATATATATATATATATATATATAAAAGACCTCATATATAGCTATTTACTATACGTAGAGCACTCTTCTTTCCTTTACCTTTTATACGGAAATACTTAACATTATATAGATGTGTGTGTGTATATATATATTATATATATATGTGTGTGTATATATATATATATATATGTATATATATATATATATTATATAGTTTTAATATAGAAGAGATTCTACAGGACTAGAACTGTTTCATTCATTAGAAATCATCAGGAATCTGGGGATCAAAAAATAAATATGGTATTTATAGGTCTCTACAAGTGGTAGGAGAGGGTGGGGAGTGGGATGGGTGCAGGTCATTGGTTGATAGAGAAGGGAATTCATTAAAGGCTAATTCTACATAGCTATAGTTAATTTATATTTATTTATGTAGAATTAGCCTTTAATGAATTCCCTTCTCTATCAACCAATGACCTGCACCCATCCCACTCCCCACCCTCTCCTACCACTTGTAGAGACCTATAAATACCATATTTATTTTTTGATCCCCAGATTCCTGATGATTTCTAATGAATGAAACAGTTCTAGTCCTGTAGAATCTCTTCTATATTAAAACTATTATACTCTGCTATGTATTGAGTACCTTACTTACTGTGGTTACCTCCGATTCAACCCGGAATAACGTATATATATTATATATATATATATATATATGTGTGTGTGTGTCATAAGTTGTCCAACATTATATGAGAAAGTATAGGGCGGTGGATTGGCAGTATCGGTAGAGGGTCGGACGCCATGCTTTCCAGCATAGTTACGTCCCTTTACGATCTGAGTTCAAATCCCGCCGAGGTTGACTTTGCCTTTCATTCTTACGGGGTCGATAAAATAAAGTACCAGTAATGCACTGGGTAATTGCTGGCCTTGTGCCTAAAGTAGAAACAATTATATGAGAAAGTATTCTTACCGAGTTCGTGCGGTAGTTCCTCGCAGATCACTGCTAACGAGATACTGAATCCTGTTGTAATATCTGTACTGAAGGCTGCTCCCATTGAAACGCCGTCCAGAAAGTTGTGAAGCATGTCTCCAATAAGCACTACCCAGCCGACTGTTCCTGGGGAATTTGAACGGTGGACCTCGTGTGAATGGCCATGTTTCTGACCTGAGTTGTTCATCATTGGTTGGTTGTGCAATTCTACATCTTTTGGTGGAGCCTGGACAAAATAATTCTGAGATTGTTTTTTGGGGGCGGCCCGGAAATAGATTTACGGCAGGTTGTGGGGCAGCGTGGGATGGGGCGGTTAATATTGATGGACGTGACGTCGGGTGGGGGTTAATATTGATGAGTGTAGGGGGGAGGTAATAGAGTTGGTGTGGGGTGGCAGTGGGGTAACAATGAGCGATGTGGAGTTGGGTGAAAAAGGTGGTGGTGGGAGTGTTAGAGGAGGTGGTGGTGGTGGGTGGGAGGTAATAGAGGTGTTGATCGTGGTGTGATAATGGCGTGTGGTGTGGCGGGGCGTATAGTGGAGGTGATGATGATGATGGTGGGTTTGGTTGATGGGGTGGTTAATAATTATTTCTACTTTTGGCACAAGGCCAGCAATTATACTAGTACATTACTGGTACTCTATTTTATCGACCCTGTAAGGATGAAAGGCAAAGTTAACCGCCACGGGATTTTAACTCAGACTATAAAGGGCCGTAACTCTTTGCTGCTAAGCATGGCGTCCGACCCTGTAATAATTGTTTCTACTTTGAGCACAATTCAATTCAATTCAATATATTTGGCAGCAATTAAAACATAGATGCCTCTGATGCTATGTAAGGAGGGGAGGGGGACAAAATGTACACAGTCGGAAACACAGTGGTCCAACACCCGTCCAATTTCGCCTTGAATTGTTGCGTGGTTGACGCGTTGACTACTTCTTCTGGAAGCCGATTCCAGGGTCCAGAGATCCGGATCGAGAAAGCAGCTTTCCGTCTATTTAGGCGAAAGCGGCGGTGAAACAGCTTTTTGTCATGTCCACGTAGACCCCTTTCAAGTACCGGAGTGAATAGGAGATCTTGAGGGATATCGTAATGGCCATTGAAGAGATTGTAAGCCAAAACCAGGTCGCCTCTTAGCCGTCGACGCTCCAAGGAGAAGAGGTTCAGCTTCTGCAGCCGGCTTTCGTATGGCAGCTCATGAAGACCCTGTACCATTCGCTAGTCGTTGAACTCTCTCCAAGTGATGGATATCCCGGATGGGTTTGATGCTTGGATGTCATATTCTAGGTGCAGTATCACGAGGGCGACATAGAGAGGCCTGAAAATTTCTGGAGTAAGTTTGGCAAAGGAGCGTCGAATAAGAAAAAGAGAGCTCCTTGCCTTGTTTGCGGCTTGAATGCAATGTTTTGATGGTTTGAAGGATGAGTCGACCAGCAGACCAAGATCTTTAGTCTCCTCAACCTCCTTCAAAGGAGCAGTGCCACCGTTGAAGGTAAGAGCTGAGTTATAAGGTGTAGCCACTGCCGTATAGCAACACTTATCGACATTGAGGTATAAATCACAGTCAATGGACCAACTCCAGGCGAGCTGGAGGCTGGACTTGAGATTGTCGATCTCGTTCCTACGGGCTACCATTTTCACATTATCTGCAAATAGAAGCACGTTTCCACCAATCACGTCCGGCATGTCGTTGATGTATAGAAGGAAGAGAATTGGGCCCAACACAGAGCCCTGGGGAACGCCGCTGTCTACTCCCATCCCCGATGACAGACTGCCATTGATCCGAACTCTGCAAGTACGACCCTCAAGAAATGATCCAATCCACTTTATAATCGAGTGATGGAGACCGTAGTTGCTGAGCTTATGCAGGAGTAGGCGGTGCTTGACAGAGTCAAAGGCTTTGGCGAAGTCGAGAAAGATAATATCGGCCGCATCTCCATCGTCCATTATCCTCGGCACCCATTCTTCCATCACGAGTAGGTTTGTAAAAGACAGGAACGTTTCGGGATGAAACCGTGTTGAGATGGAGAGATGACGGTGAAAGACGCAAGATGAGCCATAACTGCCCGCTTGATTAAAGATTCCAAGGCCTTACAGACGATTGAGGTGAGGCTCACGGGTCTGTAGTTCCCCGGGTCTTCTTTGTCGCCTTTTTTAAAGATAGGGCAAATTATAGCTACTTTCCAGTCGGCAGGAACAACTCCGGTAGCCAATGACAGGTTGAATAGTGTGGCTAGAGGTTTAGCAAGGTTGGGTGCAACTGCACCCAAAATCGCTGGATGTAGACCGTCTGGACCATGCCCCTTATTCACATCTCAGGACAAAAGCAACTTTTCCACCTCGTACAGTCTGACGGTGGTTGGCTGCATGGGTGGGGCGATAGTGTTTAGATTTGGAGGTTCTCTGCCATCGTCCTCATTGAAGATATTTGTGAAAACATCGGCAAAAAGAGAAGCTTGTTGGTCAGCGTGTTCAATAACTGCAACTTCGGGGCTTCGGAGAGTGACAATTTGGTTATTTAGTTTTTGATTTCTCTGCACGTGAGCATAAAAGCGCTTTGGATTACGACCACTAATTACTCAGTACATTACTGGTACTTTATTTTATCGACCCCGTAAGGATGAAAGGCAAAGTTAACCTCGACGGGATTTGAACTCGGACCGTAAAGGGACGTAACTATGCTGGAAAACATGGCGTCCAACCCTCTACCGATACTGTCACCCTGTAATAATTGTTTCTACTTTTGGCTCAAAGCCAGCTATTACCCCAGGGTATTACTGGTACTTTATTTTATCGAACCCGTAAGGATGAAAGGAAAAGTTAACCTCGGCGGGTTTTGAACTCAGAATGGCAAGGGCCGTAACTCTATGCGTCAAAGCATGGCGTCCAACCCTCTATCGATACTGCCACCCTGTAATAATGGCACACGCCCCAAAATCTCACGCAGGGGGATCAAACCCGTGACCTTATGATTTCGAAGTTAACTTCTTCCACCATTGAGTCACCTAATCAATAAAAATGGCCTCAAATGACTTTAGGAGGTTACATAGCTTGAGATTTTAATCAGTATTAACATATGTTTCAGTGTGTGTGTGTATGTGTGTAGGTCTGTGTATGTATGTATGTATGTATGTATGTATGTATGTGTATGTATGTGTGTGTATGTGTGTAGGTCTGTGTATGTATGTATGTGTATGTATGTATGTATGTGTATGTATGTGTGTGTATGTGTGTAGGTCTGTGTATGTATGTATGTGTATGTATGTATGTATGTGTGTGTATGTGTGTAGGTCTGTGTATGTATGTATGTGTATGTATGTGTGTGTATGTATGTAGGTTTGTGTGTTCTGGTTTATAATTTCACAAATGTTTGTCCGTGTGTGTGTGTATGTCTCTATCTGTATATGTGTGTATATGTTTCATTGTGTGACGGTGTATCTGTGTGTTTGTGTGACTGCATATATGTATGTGTCTGGATATATGCGTGTCTGCATGTGTGTGTGTTTGCTTGTGTGTGTTTTGTGTCTGGATATATGTGTGTCTGTATGTGTATGTCTGGATATGTGTTTGTATGTGTATGTCTGGATAAATGTGTTTGTGTGTGTATGTCTGGATATGTATGTCTGTATGTGTATGTGTGTGTCTGGATATATGTGTATGTGTATGTCTGGATATATGTGTGTGTATGTGTGTGTCTAGATATGTGTGTGTGTATGTGTGTGTCTAGATATATATGTGTCTGTGTGTGTGTCTAGATATATGTGTGTGTGTATGTGTATGTCTGGATATATGTGTCTGTATGTGTGTGTTTGTATGTGTGACTGGATATATGTGTGTGTGTATGTATGTGTCTGGATATGTGTGTGTCTGTATGTGTGTGTGTGAGTCTGGATATGTGTCTGCATGTGTGTGCCTGTGTATATATGTATATGTGTATATGTGTATATATGTAACTGGGTTTGTGTGGCAACATAAATGTGTATCTGCATCTCTCTCTCTCTCTCTCTCTCTCTCTCTCTCTCTCTCTCTCTCTCTCTGTTATCACAGATAACAAAAACATTTATTTTTAAACTAACTTAACATTTTTTTATCAGATAAATATGTTATGACTGGGGATTTTGTGTGTGTGTGTATGTGTATGTGCGTGAGTGTGTGTGTGTATGTGCGTGTGTGTGTGCGCGTGTGTGTGTGTGTGTGTTTGTGTGTGTTCGTGTATTGGATGGTTTCCTTCACTTTGTTTTTCAACTGTATTTCATATATATACATATTGACTTAGCTTCTAAAGCAATAACTTAAATAATTCTTAATAACAAAAACAACAATTATACATAAAGAGAGAGAGAGGGGGGAGAGAACCGAAAGCAAGAGGACCTCCAGAGGTCGACTGTAAAGTGGTCGTGATGGTGACATAGCAACAAATATCCAGTCCATACTGTAAAGTGGTCGTGTAGGTGTGACGACAAAAAGCACCCAGCCCACACTGTAAAATGGTTTGTATAGGTGTCACAACAAAAAGCACCCACCCCACACTATAAAGTGGTCATGTAGGTGTCACGACAAAAAGCACTCGGTCCACACTATAAAGTGGTCATGTAGGTGTCACGACAAAAAGCACTCAGTCTACACTATAAAGTGGTCATGTAGATGTCGCAACAAAAAACACCCAGCCCACACTGTAATGTGGTCATGTAGGTTTCACGACAAAAAGCACCCAGCCCACACTATAAAGTGGTCATGTAGGTGTCACAACAAAAAGCACCCAGCCCACACTATAAAGTGGTCATGTAGGTGTCACGACAAAAAACACCCAGCCCACACTGTAAAGTGGTCATAACAAAAAAGCACCCAGTACTCACTGTAAATGAAGTTGGCGTTAGGAAGGGCATCCAGCTGTTAGAAACCAAGTCAGAATCAGTTCTGTATGAACAAGACATGATCACCTAGCATTGATGACCTAGCATTGCCCACAGCAGGACAACCCGTCTCGCGTGGAAGATTAGACGTAAAATGGTGATGATGATTATATATATATAATCATCTCTAATCTGCAAAATGTTTGCCGATGTTCTACTGTTATTTATATATATATATATATATATATATATAGCATTAATTGGGAGATTAGAATTGCGGATCTTTACGTTTTGAGTTAAAATCCTGTCTAGGTTAGCTTTGCTTTTCAACCTTCCAAGGTCGATAAATTAAAGTACCAGTAAAGTACTGGGGGGGTATATATTTGACCTTATTTGACCTTCCCCTACCCCGTAAAACTGTTGACCTTATGTCAAAATTAGAAAACATTTCCTTACCTTTTTTCGGTTAAAGAAATATTTGGCAATATTTCCGAACGAGTTCAATAGTAAAATGACCACACTGACCACAGTGATTTTGGCCAAATATTCCTCCGAAATGTCCAGCTCAATTGACTGAAATAGAAGAAATATATTCGATTATGGTAAAGAGAATATATACACTCAGTAGTAATGGGTGTATAATGGAGGATTACCAGATGAAAAGACTTTCAGTACTTCCTGTGGCTCTATGGTTGTACAGCTGTGAGCAGTAGTCAGTCCATCTGTTTAGGATGTCCCGTTCTTCAGTCAGGCTTTTTCCTCTCCTTATCCTGTATGGTGGGAGTTCACCATTGCTTATATATATGGATATAAGTGTGTGTGTATCCCGGGTTCAATCGGGGTTAACCACAGTAAGTAAGGTACTCAATACATAGCAGGCTTTCCTGATGATTTCCTTCGAATGAAACAGTTCTAGTCCTGTAGAAGCCATTTCTATATTATATTATATATATATATATATATATATATATATATATATATATATATATATGTGAATATAGACATAGAATATTCGAAAATATTCTGTATGTTTATAATAAACATTTTGAAGACCTAATCGCTATAGAATAGAATACGTCACGTATTACAATTAGATTCTCGATAAAAGCAAGGGAAGTAAATCTACGCGTTTCATTCTTATTAGAAATCGTCAGGACTACATATCCAGTGCTTTCATCGAGAATGACACAGCTAGAGACTTATAGAATACTTAGCTGTGTACAGGAACTGGTTTGAAAGAGCGGTTGCCGGTCCGGCAGAAATTAGAAATTGGAATAAATGCTCTGAAATAGCGATATATATGTGAATATAGACATAGAATATTCGAAAATATTCTGTATGTTTATAATAAACATTTTGAAGACCTAATCGCCGGACCGGCAACCGCTCTTTCAAACCAGTTCCTGTACACAGCTAAGTATTCTATAAGTCTCTAGCTGTGTCATTCTCGATGAAAGCACTGGATATGTAGTCCTGACGATTTCTAATAAGAATGAAACGCGTAGATTTACTTCCCTTGCTTTTATCGAGAATCTAATTGTAATACGTGACGTATTCTATTCTATAGCGATTAGGTCTTCAAAATGTTTATTATAAACATACAGAATATTTTCGAATATTCTATGTCTATATTCACATATATATCGCTATTTCAGAGCATTTATTCCAATTTCTAATTTCTGCCGGACCGGCAACCGCTCTTTCAAACCAGTTCCTGTACACAGCTAAGTATTCTATAAGTCTCTAGCTGTGTCATTCTCGATGAAAGCACTGGATATGTAGTCCTGACGATTTCTAATAAGAATGAAACGCGTAGATTTACTTCCCTTGCTTTTATCGAGAATCTAATTGTAATACGTGACGTATTCTATTCTATAGCGATTAGGTCTTCAAAATGTTTATTATAAACATACAGAATATTTTCGAATATTCTATGTCTATATTCACATATATATCGCTATTTCAGAGCATTTATTCCAATTTCTAATTTCTGCCGGACCGGCAACCGCTCTTTCAAACCAGTTCCTGTACACAGCTAAGTATTCTATAAGTCTCTAGCTGTGTCATTCTCGATGAAAGCACTGGATATGTAGTCCTGACGATTTCTAATAAGAATGAAACGCGTAGATTTACTTCCCTTGCTTTTATCGAGAATCTAATTGTAATACGTGACGTATTCTATTCTATAGCGATTAGGTCTTCAAAATGTTTATTATAAACATACAGAATATTTTCGAATATTCTATGTCTATATTCACATATATATCGCTATTTCAGAGCATTTATTCCAATTTCTAATTTCTGACGGACCGGCAACCGCTCTTTCAAACCAGTTCCTGTACACAGCTAAGTATTCTATAAGTCTCTAGCTGTGTCATTCTCGATGAAAGCACTGGATATGTAGTCCTGACGATTTCTAATAAGAATGAAACGCGTAGATTTACTTCCCTTGCTTTTATCGAGAATCTAATTGTAATACGTGACGTATTCTATTCTATAGCGATTAGGTCTTCAAAATGTTTATTATAAACATACAGAATATTTTCGAATATTCTATGTCTATATTCACATATATATCGCTATTTCAGAGCATTTATTCCAATTTCTAATTTCTGCCGGACCGGCAACCGCTCTTTCAAACCAGTTCCTGTACACAGCTAAGTATTCTATAAGTCTCTAGCTGTGTCATTCTCGATGAAAGCACTGGATATGTAGTCCTGACGATTTCTAATAAGAATGAAACGCGTAGATTTACTTCCCTTGCTTTTATCGAGAATCTAATTGTAATACGTGACGTATTCTATTCTATAGCGATTAGGTCTTCAAAATGTTTATTATAAACATACAGAATATTTTCGAATATTCTATGTCTATATTCACATATATATCGCTATTTCAGAGCATTTATTCCAATTTCTAATTTCTGCCGGACCGGCAACCGCTCTTTCAAACCAGTTCCTGTACACAGCTAAGTATTCTATAAGTCTCTAGCTGTGTCATTCTCGATGAAAGCACTGGATATGTAGTCCTGACGATTTCTAATAAGAATGAAACGCGTAGATTTACTTCCCTTGCTTTTATCGAGAATCTAATTGTAATACGTGACGTATTCTATTCTATAGCGATTAGGTCTTCAAAATGTTTATTATAAACATACAGAATATTTTCGAATATTCTATGTCTATATTCACATATATATCGCTATTTCAGAGCATTTATTCCAATTTCTAATTTCTGCCGGACCGGCAACCGCTCTTTCAAACCAGTTCCTGTACACAGCTAAGTATTCTATAAGTCTCTAGCTGTGTCATTCTCGATGAAAGCACTGGATATGTAGTCCTGACGATTTCTAATAAGAATGAAACGCGTAGATTTACTTCCCTTGCTTTTATCGAGAATCTAATTGTAATACGTGACGTATTCTATTCTATAGCGATTAGGTCTTCAAAATGTTTATTATAAACATACAGAATATTTTCGAATATTCTATGTCTATATTCACATATATATCGCTATTTCAGAGCATTTATTCCAATATATATATATATATATAAATGAAAAGTATAGAAATTATTGTAGTGAGAAGCTAACAGTATTCCATAATATATGTGACTATAGCGTCAAAATGGGAAAATAGTTAACGTAAGATATGGGAAAAATAATTCAAAGTCAATTCAAAAAGAATCAGGATATAGATTTATCCAACAGCATTTAGAGAAATCCAGGGAAAAATCAATAGAGCCTTAACTCATGATAAAACAAAGTCTAAAGTACTCATCCTTCAATTTGGGACAACTTTATATATATATATAACGTAGTGGTTAAGGTGTTCGACTTAGGATCGCAATGTCGTTGGTTCGATTCCTGGAACATATGGCAAGGGGGAGAGAAGGAGAGTCTTGTACTCACAATCCCTAAACGTTGATGAGACTAGTATCAGCACCAAACTCATTAGCACCAAACTCATTAGCACCAATCTCATTAGCACCAAACTCATTAGCACCAATCTCATTAACACCAATCTCATTAGCACCAATCTCATTAGCACCAATCTCATTAGCACCAAACTCATTAGCACCAAACTCATTAGCACCAATCTCATTAGCACCAATCTCATTAACACCAATCTCATTAGCACCAATCTCATTAACACCAAACTCATTAGCACCAATCTCATTAGCACCAAACTCATTAGCACCAATCTCATTAGCACCAAACTCATTAGCACCAATCTCATTAACACCAATCTCATTAGCACCAATCTCATTAGCACCAAACTCATTAGCACCAATCTCATTAGCACCAAACTCATTAGCACCAAACTCATTAGCACCAATCTCATTAGCACCAATCTCATTAGCACCAAACTCATTAGCACCAATCTCATTAGCACCAAACTCATTAGCACCAAACTCATTAGCACCAAACTCATTAGCACCAAACTCATTAGCACCAATCTCATTAACACCAATCTCATTAGCACCAATCTCATTAGCACCAATCTCATTAGCACCAATCTCATTAGCACCAATCTCATTAGCACCAATCTCATTAGCACCAATCTCATTAGCACCAATCTCATTAGCACCAATCTCATTAGCACCAATCTCATTAGCACCAAACTCATTAGCACCAATCTCATTAGCACCAATCTCATTAGCACCAATCTCATTAGCACCAATCTCATTAGCACCAAACTCATTAGCACCAATCTCATTAGCACCAAACTCATTAGCACCAATCTCATTAGCACCAATCTTATTAGCACCAATCTCATTAGCACCAAACTCATTAGCACCAATCTCATTAGCACCAAACTCATTAGCACCAATCTCATTAGCACCAAACTCATTAGCACCAATCTCATTAGCACCAATTTCATTAGCACCAAACTCATTAGCCTACGGGGGCAAAACAAGTGTGGATGATAAACTTACGTGAGGTATTAGGATAATAACGGCTGTGCCGTATAAGCAACTGGCTCCCATTCCTACAAGGAACTGCAAACTTCTGGCGAAATATGGCGAGTCCATAAATGGTACCAAGATACTCCCTATCATGGACACTACACAGACCAGCAGAGCGAAACTAATTCCATACATCCATGCTACAAAAGACAAAAAAATCAATTAACCCTTTAGTATTTACATTACTCTATATATACTATTGTATTTTTGTGGTTAAGGCTTTATCTTATTGAATCTACGAGATTCCCAAAGGGTGGGTTTTCTGCTAGTATATGTAAATATGGAACTTACTTTGAAAAGTAGTGGGTCGTAGATTGCTTTCCGGTTGAGTGTCTATGGCACACCGTTCGATCTGGAGACGGTAGACGAGGGCCGGAAGTAGAGCTTCAAATTCTGTCATGAAGAATGTCTGGTTTTCTCTTTTGAAAAACAGTTGTAAGAAACTATCTAATGGTAAACACTGCAACAGATAGAGATTCATACATATAAGTATATATATATATATATATATATATATATATATATATATATATATATATATATATGCAAAAATTATATTTCATTTGTTGGGATTCAACAAGCTTAAAAGTTTTATAACTGATATAAAGCACTCAACAGTTTACTGGAGTAAATATTCAATATATTAATAAATGGAAACTATATTTATGAAACCATAATTATTTTATTATATATATATATATATATATATATATATATATATATATGTTAAGTATTTCCGAAGAAATAGCAAAGGAAAAAAGAGTAACCTCTCTGTCTGATGAACGATCCAGACATATGTAAATATATCGTCTAGGATCCAGAAACCTTTGGTAATGGAGTAGTTATATATTGTGTTGTTCACTTTCTAATTATATATATATATTGTTATACTTTGGGAGGGACATGTTGCCAATAAGAAACACACGCACCAGTTGCTTTCACTCCAATGTATTAAAATTATTTAATTAAAATTATTATAAATTATTATAAATTTCTTTAAAAAAAAAATTTTTTTATTTATAAATTTCCGGTTGGTTGGTTCCACAACCGGACGGTTGTTCATATATTGTCAAAGAAAATTTTTTTTAATTTATGATAAATTGGAGTGAAAGCAACTGGTGCGTGTGTTTCTTATTGGCAATATGACCCTCCCAAAGTATAACAATATCGGTTTCAACACACGTTTTCAGATAAAGAATCTTGCTAAACAAATTCAGAAATGAAATATATATATATATATATATATATATATATATTATATATGATGTCCCAAGGCTCTGATACCATCAACACTATTCACACAGAGCTGGCATATCTAAGAACTGACTAACTGCCTGATGAGGTCATAGCCATTCAATGGCTATCATCGAAATATATATAGCAGTAAATAAATGATTATGAGTTCATGCAATTGACTTATGTTTCGTCACTATATATATAAGCAGAAGGGATATTCAATTTGTTGGTAATTCAACAAATATAAATGATATATATAACTGATTCAGAGCACTCAACAGTTTTCTGGAGTATAATATACAATGATATTAAATAAATGGAAACTATATTTATAAAACCATATTTATTCTATTATATATATTTCAAGGGTACCAAAATTTTGGTACGCCATCAGATAAAATACAAAATGTTTTATAAATATTTGACATAACCAAGGATAATATACCTTAACGGTTCAAGTTAAAAAAAAAATCGAAAATGAAATCCATATATATATATATATAGGAACCAGTAAGACCCCGACGGCTGAGCTCAATCCGTTTCGACGGCTAATTCTGGACCAGAATTGGTCCAGAAATAGCCATCGAAACGGCTTGAGTTCTGCCGTCGGGGTCAAACATTTTCCTATTACCCACTCTACTACCCTAAGTATTGAGTACTCTGGTGCGTTATGGTTCATCTGGTTCCTTACCACACCTCCTTCGTTATATATATATTTATTAAAATAACAGATTAAAGTTTAAGCAAAGAATCGCTGCTTTCACCCTTTGGATTTTAGTCTTCAAATTTATTATTATTATATATATATATATATATATGGTGGCTGCCAACTCGTTTTCGAGTACGGCCACTACTTTATATCCATGTAGGAGAACCCCTACCGATGCGCTGAACGAGTGTGACTTTTTAGTCCAGCCAGAGACTTGAAAACTCTGGTACAAACACTACACTTGTGACAATTATTGACACATAGTGCTGGGCCCATGGTACCATGTGACAATTGCAGAGAGATCTCTAGATATAAAGCAATGCCTGTGCCGTGAAGCTTTTATAGTGAGCAAAGACACTGCACAAAGCCAGTCTAACTCTCTTAACCAAGATGATATTTACCAAAAAGAAGAACAAGTCAACATCATTGGATACCATCAGGGTTGCAGGTGCTATATCAGAGTTTTCCTTCTCCTAGAATTCTGCCTTAACAAAGGCTAAGGGGTCATCTCTCCCGGTGATTTATATATATACATATATATATATATACATACATACATGGTGGCTGCCAACTCGTTTTCGAGTACGGCCACTACTTCATATCCATGTAGGAGAACTCCCACCGATGCGCTGAACGAGTGTGACTTTTTAGTCCAGCCAGCGACTTGAAAACTCTGGTACAAACACTACACTTGTGACAATTATTGACACATAGTGCTGGGCCCATAGTACCATGTGACAAGTGCAGAGAGATCTCCAGATATAAAGCAATGCCTGTGCCGTGAAGCTTTTATAGTGAGCAAAGGCACTGCACAAAGCCAGTCCCACTCTCTTAACCAAGATGATATTTACCAAAAAGATGAACAAGTCAACATCATTGGATACCATCAGGGTTGCAGGTGTTATATCAGAGTTTTCCTTCTCCTAGAATTCTGCCTTGACATTTTACCATTCTGCTCTGAGGAAACAGTGGTCACAGCATTGGATATTTGAGTTCTGCAAGTACTTGTGAATTTGCAAGTAGCGGAACTAGGCTGCAGTACCACCGTGGAAACACTTGTAAGCACACGGAATAAATTACCTTTTTATGATGTGTACCTGTTATTATTCATTCTTTATATACACTCCGGAATACTGAAGGATCAGGAACTAAGTTTCTTCAACAATTCTTCCATAACTCGTAGAGTAACCTCTTACCGTCCGTCAACCATATCCAGTGTAGTAATTAACCATTACTACATCTTGGATAATCCTATACCTAATATATTTATATATATGTATATATATATATATATATATATATATATAAACATAACCCATTCTTTAATAATTTAGTGAAACAGAAGATGGACAGTGAACCTTACATTCTCAGTCTCTCCTCCGCCACCACCACAATAAACCTCACCACCACCATCATCATCGTCAATAAGCTAATGCCCAGTCTGAACATCTGGAGGTCAAAATATTAGCCGCAGTCTTAAATTTCGAAGATTCTAAAATCTGTAGCGAGCTGAACCTTTGACCTCGTTAAACAGCCACTAATGTTCTGTGCCTGTCATTAATTGTTTCTTCTTTTGGCACAAGGCCAGCAATTATCCCTGTGCATTACTGGTACTTTATTTTATCGACCCCGTAAGGATGAAAGGCAAAGTTAACCTCATTAATAACACCCGGTCTCACAGTTTGTGGATTGGGACTCCGTCGGTTTAGACGATGAGTATTCCGCAGACACATTTTGTTATTGTTTAGGCCCAGAGTATATATATGATCGAAGGCATTCCGACCATGACCATCCATTCGTTTTAGCGAGTTATCTAGGACTGCAGCGTCCATTCTTTATTTCATGCGGATTTAAGGTTTATTTTGGTAGAAACAATTATCGATAAAATAAAGTACCAGTAATGCACTGGGTAATTGCTAGCCTTGTGCCTAAAGTAGAAACAATTATTTTTATTATTATAGGGCGGTAGTTTGGCAGTATCAGTAGAGGGTCAGAGGCCATGCTTTGCAGTATAAAGTTACGGCCCTTTACGTTCTGAGCTCAAATCCCGCCGAGGTTAATTTTTGCCTTTCATTCTTACGGGGTCGATAAAATAAAGTACCAGTAACGTACTGGGATAATTGATGGCCTTGTGCTAAAAGTAGAAACAATTATTATTATTATTGTTAGGGCGGTGGATTGGCAGTATCGGTAGGGCGCAGGACAACATTCTATGTAGCATAGAATTGCGGCCCTTTACAATCTGAGTTCAAATCCCACCGAGGTTAACTTTGTCTTTCATCCTTACAGGGTCGATAAAATAAAGTACCAGTAACGTACTGGGGTCGATTTACTCGACTTTCCCCTCTCCAAAATTGCTGGCCTTGTGCCTATATAAGAAACCATTATTGTTACTGTAAATATCATGTTTATACGGTTTTCATCATTAATAAATATTAAGTTTATGTAATTATGTCTTAAAAATGAATTATTGAATTATCCTTTTTTTAATTATTTGTAATCACTTTAACGTGTCAAGAAACAACACAAGCTATTACATTTCTTTCATAAAAACCATTAATTGAACAAAACGCAAAATTCCTAGTTTGTATGATTATTCATATAAAGGGCAGCCTGATATACATGGCCTACCGATGCAGGACTCCAAATATTAAATACATTTAACGTTATTGCCGTCGTTATTCATGACACGGGGCATCTAGTTTGAAATAACAAGTGACGTTGGAAGAGGTACAGTTTACTTTAATAGACAAATGTTATAATGGTTTCTTATATAGGCACAAAGCCAGCAATTTTGGGGGAGATGGGAAAATCGATTAAATCGACCCAGTGTGTGACTGGTACTTTATTTTATCGACCCCGTAGGAATGAAAGACAAAGTTAACCTCGGCGGGATTTGAACTCAGATTATAAAGGGCTGTAACTCTATGCTGCAAAGCATGGTGTCTGACGCTCTACCGATACTGCCAATCCACCGCCGTAGACAAATGTTATAATAGTAACCCTCCTCCCCTCCTTGACGTGACTAAATAGAGATGGTGGTGGGCGATTCTATTCTAATAGCGTTACAGGGGAGATAAATAGCTAGGTTGTTTTTTTAGACAATAAGTGAAACAGACAAAACATCGGTTCCTCTGCCTGACCTCATCTTTATATTATTACAGTAACAACATCAACAATATCAACGTTGTATTGAGGACTAGAGAGGGTTAATCACCATTACTGAGAACCTGTAAGTTAAATCTAACACTATTTAACTAATTTCATAACAAATCTGATTCAAACTACTCAAACCAGTTTTTTTTATCATTAGTATCATTTATCTAAAACCTTTCTAAAATATCATAATCTTATGTAAGCTTTTAAGTTCCAAACACCAGCTTAACTATTTCTATGCATTAACAACTATTTCTATGCATTAACAACTATTTCTATGCATTAACAACTATTTCTAATGCATTAACAACTATTTCTATGCATGTGTAATGAAAGAACCGGCAATTAAATAACCATTCCGTTACTGAACTTTTTTTTTATTTTGGTTTTCACTTATTGTAGCGTGTGTGTGTATATAATAGCAATAATAATAAATTTGAAGACTAAAATCCAAAGAGGGCTCGATAAGGATAAATATATAAGAACCCTAGAGCAAATATTTATTAAAATAACAGATTAAAGTTTAAGCAAAGAATCACTGCTTTCACCCTTAACGGGATCTTTAATCTGTTATTTTAATAAATATATATATATATATATAGTCTAGGGCGGGTAAAATTCCCGAGATCCATGGACGAGTTCTCTCCAGCGGCCTCTGTCCCTCATTATTGCTGCCATGTCCTTAGGACATCAACATATGTTAACCTCGGTCTTCCTCTTTCAGTGTGTCCATGCAGGGTCTCCCACAGGACCACTGAGATGTCGGTGAGCATGTCCAGCTAACCTCAGTCTCCTCTGTACCATTCTCGAATGATAATTGTTTCTACTTTTGGCACAAGGCCAGCAATTACCCAGTGCATTACTGGTACTTTATTTTATCGACCTCGGCGGGATTTGAACTCGGATCATACAGGGAAGTAACTCTATGCTTCAAAGCATGGTGTCCGACCCTCTACCGATACTGCCAATAGAGTTAAACTATCATCGCCTCCATCTCTCTCGCCCTCCCCATCTCTCTGTATGGTGAGCAAATGGGGTCCCACAGCCCCGGTGGACAAAATGGAGAAGGTGTTTTCCCAGAGGATGGTAAGGGAGATGCGCTGGAAGAGCCATTCCATCTCGCGAGGCTCACACCTGCGGCTAGCCAGCTAAGCGCGTATGGTGGTGAGCAGGGAGGTAGCCCTAGAGCCAAGGACACCAGAAGTTTCCATTGCTAGGGGCACGACCGCAAACCTGTCACCATATCATATGGATCCAGTCCCGAATTTTATTATACAAAACTGTTGGTTTGGGAGTGTTTACATTTATTAAAAACCTTTCCATCATAATTTTTACGTAAGAACTTTTAAGTTTCAAACACCAGCTTAAATCTTTTGATTCCAAATTGATTGGAACCAGTCCGAATTGTGTGGTACAAGAACTGTTGGTCTTGATTTTTTAAAATATTTATCTAAACTCTTTTCATCACAATTTTATGTGAACCATTGTTAAGTTATGTTCGAAACATCAAACAGATTGAAACCACCTTCTGGCTGTATAATACAAAATAGTTTGTTTTAAAAGTGGTTATGTCTATCTAAAAGCCTTCCATCATAATTCTATGTATAAACTATTGTTAAGAGACGTTCCAAACATCTGCTTAAAAATCACCAAGTTAGTTATATTACTAAATCGCTCCGGATTCTTTGAAAATTCGCACCGAAATAGAATTCCTCCGAAGCGTCTTAGGAGTAACGTTACTCGATAAAGTGTGTAGCTAGGAGATCAGAGAGTTACTCCAGGTAGAGCTGCTACTTCTCCGAATTGAGATGTCACAGTTCCGATATTATGGACATGTGGTTAGAATGTCTCAGGAAAGAATCGCTGGACAGATTTGTAGTTCGGAGATCAGAGAGTCATTCCAGGTAGAGCTGCTACTTCTCAGAATTGAGGGATCACAGTTCCGATACTAAGGGCATGTGGTTAGAATGTCTCAGGAAAGAATCGCTGGACAGATTTGTAGTTCGGAGATCAGAGAGTTACTCCAGGTAGAGCTGCTACTTCTCAGAATTGAGGGATCACAGTTCCGATACTAAGGGCATGTGGTTAGAATGTCTCAGGAAAGAATCGCTGGACAGATTTGTAGTTCGGAGATCAGAGAGTTACTCCAGGTAGAGCTGCTACTTCTCAGAATTGAGGGATCACAGTTCCGATACTATGGACATGTGGTTAGAATGTCTCAGGAAAGAATCGCTGGACAGATTTGTAGTTCGGAGATCAGAGAGTCATTCCAGGTAGAGCTGCTACTTCTCAGAATTGAGGGATCACAGTTCCGATACTAAGGGCATGTGGTTAGAATGTCTCAGGAAAGAATCGCTGGACAGATTTTACTAGCACAACCAACCAGCAAAAGATCCAGGGTAGTCCTCCGAGTAAAATGGTTAGATAACAT
Source organism: Eledone cirrhosa (assembly GCA_964016885.1). Taxonomy (NCBI): domain Eukaryota; kingdom Metazoa; phylum Mollusca; class Cephalopoda; order Octopoda; family Eledonidae; genus Eledone; species Eledone cirrhosa. Next base: position 31,756,336 of record OZ024761.1, read on the forward strand.
CCATGAGCTAGGCTGACTTCATTATGAGTTCAAATCATGCTGAGGTCAACATTGTTTTAAACCCTTTTGGGTCGAGAAATAAAGTACTGGTTAAAGTATAATGGATTAATGATGGAAATATTAAAGAAGTGGACCGGATTTTTCTTGCTATCTGATCTGAGTTTAAATCCCTCCCCTCCACCTCGTGTTAAGTGTTACAACATGGCAAATAGTATCAGCAATAGATTGGTCCTCCGTCGGTTTCGATGGTGTGTGTTGCAGTTGTTCGATCAATGGAGGAACAGCCTGCTGACACAAATAACAGGTAAGTGGCTGAACATTCGACAGGTATGTATACCCTTAACGTAATTCTCAAAGAAATTCAGCATGACACATTGTTTGACAAGGATAGCCCTTTGAATTAAAGGTATAGCCCATTCGACGGGCTTCCAAACAGTTTCCGTCTACCAAATTTTACTTACAAAGCATGGGTAGACCTGATCTAAGTCTATGGTAAATGACACTTACCCAAGATGTCACACAGTGGGGTCGAACCCGAGACCTAATGATTGCAAAGTAAACTTCTTAAAAATTCAACTATGCTTCGTCCACAATGGAAAGACCAATAGAATCATTTGTTGTTTCCTTGGTCCGATTTGATCGGTTTCTTTGAGTTATTATTTGTTTTGTTTTTTTCTCAATGTGGTATTCCAGAGTAAATAGAAAAACTAATGAAATCATTGTTTCCTTAGTCCGATCCAACGCTCGGGTCCTTTTTTTAAAATTTATTTTTTTTATTTTGTTTTCTCAACATGTTGCCCCAGCATGGCCGCAGTCAAATGACTGAAACCAGTAAAGGAGAAAAAAAAAGGGTGTCTTTCATAATATATATATATATATTTATATTAAAATGACAGATTAAAGTTTATATATATTATATTATATATTATGGAATACTGTTGGCTTCTTGCTATAATACTTTCTATACCTTTCATTTATATATATATATATATATATATATAGAGAGAGAGAGAGAGAGAGAGAGAGAGAGAGAGAGAGAAATATGATATGTATGTATGGTCCCGTAACTCCTGATAGTCGTAGGGGACGCCGTATTGACATACGGCGTTTCTATGGCATTTAAAACCTGTCGGAACCCCCCACCCTCTCGCCAAGCCTGAGTACAGCAAATTTCTTCCAGAGAAAGATAGAAAGTGAGTGAGTGGAAATTAGAAAGAGATATAGAGGAAGACTGGAACTTTTTGTTTATCGACCCTGTAAGGATGGTAAAGTTGACCCCAGGATTTGAACTGAGAGAACAGGAACGAAGTATTCCATCCGACGTCCTAACCACTCTGCCAATTCGCCGCCTAGAAATATGATAATTGTTTCGACTTTTGGCACAAGGCCAGCAATTATACTAGTGTATTACTGGTACTTTATTTTATCGACCCCGTAAGGATGAAAGGCAAAGTTGACCTCGGCGGGATTTGAACTCAGACCGTAAAGGACCGTAACTCTATGCTGCAAAGCATGGTGTCCGACTCTCTACCGATACTGCCTATCCACTGCCCTTTGTCTAGAAATATGATAATGGAGGGGTTAAAATTTGCTTTGTACCATAACTGACAAGCTTTGTTTGTTTGTTTGTTTATTGTTGTTGTTGTTGTAGTTGTTGTCAGCCATTAATGTGAATGGAATAAGAACGAAGATTGATAAAGGAATGAATAATTAATGTATGTATTTACTTAATTAATTATATTAAATCACGTACTTGTTCTGCGGCACAGAGTTTCTCCGATCTGTCACAACTGGGTTTACTAGTGGCCGACGGTTTCTCTTCTCGGTCTTTTTTTCCCAATGTTTGCTGTGTCTGCTGGTTTTTACCATTACCAACAGCTGGGCTTTTGTGGTCGGATCTATGAAGGCCTTGGTTCGTCCTTTGAATGTTCTGTAGCAACGTCTTAATCCCTTTTAAATTGAAAATGTTTCCCGGCAGTCCGTATTTCGTAGTTAGAGCGTTGAGGAAATCTGATGTTTCCTTGTGAGCTGCTGTGTCCACAGTATAATTCCCAACAGTTCGTTTATTGCACAAACAAAATACAAAAATAATAGAAATTACGAGAAAAATCCGTTGGTGGTATGAAGTTACCATTTTGATATGGTTTTTTTGTTGAGTTTATTGCGGTGTTTTTTTTTTGGGGGGGGGGGTTTAGTGAGGGAGTTGTGTTATATATATATATATTTTTTTTTAAATGTTTCAATCTTATTTTTTATTATTATTTTACATCACTTTATGGAAGAACAGATCAAGATGTTTCGAATTTTCTAATATATTTTGATGTGTTGATGTGACTGTGTGAATATTGAGAGAATCACAGCAACGTGTATATGGATGGATGGATGGATAGAGGGATAGGTATATAAATAGGTAGATAGATAGGTAAGTAGATATGTAGATAGATAGGTAGGTAGATAGGTAGATGGATAGGTAGGTAGATAGATAGGTAAGTAGATATGTAGGTAGGTAGGTAGGTAGGTAGGTAGGTATAAAGGGATGGATTTACAAGCAATAGGCTGGATAATAAATGAAATAATTATTGAAACGAGGGGATAAAACTTACTTGTATGTTTAAATAAATGTATGTTTATGTGTGCTTTTGTATGTACAAATATATAATCATATGTATATATATATATATATATATATATATATATATAGGTATGCACACGAATATATTTATAAAGGTATATATATATATGTATACACAGTTACAGAAATATAAATATGCGTATGGTTAAAGATATGTATATTAGAATGGTTGTGTGTAAAGTTTCTGAATTTTGACGAGGTAAAACGCAAACCTGAAAATCCGCTGATAAGATTAACTCGACTGTTAAGATTCTCTCTTGATGGGAATGAGACGCGTGCAAAAGTCGGGCTTAGGTACCGAACGCAAAGCCTTCTTTACTCAGCCCACCGCCTCCACCACCTTTTTTTCTTATTTATATTATTTATTCGTTTATCTCATTTTTATTTACTTATATTTAGATATATTTTTTTTTTAGATTTCATGCCGGACTTTAAGCATTGGGTATTGTGTGGCTTTAAGAATTTACTTGGCGTGTGCAGCAAATATGGCTGTGTGGTTAACAGGTTTAATTATTTCAACTACATGGTTACGGCTTTCAGGATCGGTCCCACCGCAAGGTCGCAACATCATGAACAATTGTGTTAATTTTATATTTAATTGTTTTTGTTTTTTTTTTTGTGGTCGTTGTCGTTGTTTTTTTTTTTTTTTTTTGGGGGGGGGGGGGGGGGTTCGATTGTTTTCATCATTAAATTTGTCGATCGACTTTCATCTAATCAGACCGAGGAAACAATGTTTCCGTTGGTCTTTCCAATTGCTAATGCTATCTATCGGTCGTAACTCCAGGTAGAAGGAGCAATGTAAAATAAAGTGTCTTGCTTAAGGACATAACGCATCGCCGGGTGCAGGAATCGAACTGACAGCCTCACGATTACGAATCCAGTTCTCTAATCAATCAGCCACATGCCTTCACATAGCATTGGGGCAATCAATCTGTTTGTCTGTCCTTTTGTGGATCTGTCTGTTCTTCTGTTGATCTGTTTGTCTGTCCTTTTGTCGATCTGTCTGACTGTTTTTGTTTGATTTCCTTGTGTAGGTGCATGGATAAGTGATTAGTGTGTTCGACCCACAACCGTAAGGTTGCGAGTTCGATTCCCCGTGGCGCGATTTATCCTTAAGCATGGGAGTTCGTTTGACGTTGTTTCAGTCCTTTCGGCTGGAAAGAAAACCAGTTGTACCTGAACCTATACAGCGTTGTGCACAATTGAGAGTCCACCTGTATTTTAGCTGTCATATTAATAGTAACCATAGTATACACACAAGCATGCAATTAACTTTTTTTTTCAGGTATAGTATATAAGTCGACCAAACACATTGTGTTGTATTTTCATACATATAGCACACTGAGTTCAAATCCCACCGAGGTTAGCTTTGCCTTTCATCCTTACGGGGTCGATAAAATAAAGTACCAGTCATGCACTGGGGTCGATTTAATGGATTTTCCCCTCTCCCCAAAAAATTTCTGGCCTTGTGCCAATAGTAGAAATCATATATATAGCACACTGAGTCATCATTTTAATACATTTTTAAGTACTAACATGGCTGCCATTTCAAGCGAAAAACTGCAAATATCATCCTTCTTCATGAGGAAGGCTATTCCTAGTGCCAAATATCTGTAGGATTGGTGTATCTAAGACTGGTGTTCAAAACACACTTGCCCGTAATGCAACAACAGGCGCTCCTAACCCAAACAAGAGGCATAGAAGACTACTCAAGAAAAGTGTTCAAACAGATCACATGGTACGCCGACGTGCAGTGTCAAATCCAAATGCTTCCAGCTCATATATCCAAGCTGAACTTTCTCAGGACACAAACATATCACCTTCTATCACCATCCGACGTTGCTGTATTAAGGACTTTAACCTTCGGGCTGTTAAGCCAGCTCCTAAGACTCAACTTTCAAATAAAAACATCAATGACCGTCTGTTGTTCTGCAACACTTATTGTCACTGGAGTGCCGCTCAGTGGGATGAGGTAATTTTTAATGATGAAACATTACTTAGACAATTTCCCTTTTATAATCACCATGTAAGAAGACCTCTTGGACAGCATTATGATTCTCGTTATGTCAAACCAGAAGTTGAACATTCACAATCAGTGATGGTCTGGGGATAAATAAACTCAAAAGGAGAAGCTGCACTGACCATAATTCCAGCAAGAAAGATGGTAAATACAAACATTCTATTTAGAAATTATACGAGCAAAGGTCCTATTGTGGATGGAGAGGTATGGTTGCAAGATATATCAACAAGATGGTGCTCCTAAATTTATTTTTTGAGAATCTGATATTGAAGTGCTGGCACCTTGACCAGATTCAAGTCCTGACTTAAATCCAATTGTAAACTGTTGGAAATTAATGAAAGAAAAAGCTGCGAAGCTAAATCCCAGCTCAATTACTGATTTACAACAAAAATTTCTTACTGCATGAACACAATAGATTACTACTGAATATTAATAATAGTTTGTTCCTACTTTTGGCTCAAGGCCAGCAATTATCCCAGTGTATTACTGGTACTTTATTTTATCGACCCCGTAAGGATGAAAGGCAAAGTTAACCTCGGCGGGATTTGAACTCATTAGAGACCACCTTACACTTGATCCATGGTTTCGACCAGTCAAGATGATCTTTTCAGTCGGATTTTGCAAGTTTGTTATAGTCTTGGAGGCTGTTCAATACCCAGGTCTATTAAATATCTCTCACTCTCTCTCACTCTCACTCTCTCTCACTCTCACTCTCTTTCTCTCACTCTCTTTCACTCTTTTTCTCTTTCTTTCTCTCTTTCTCTCTCTCTTTCTCTCTCTTTCTATCTCTTTCTCTCTCTTTCTTTCTCTTTCTCTCTCTTTCTTTCTCTTTCTCTCTCTTGCTCTCTCTTTCTCTCACTTTCTCTCTCTCACTTTCTCTCACTCTCTTTCTCTCACTTTCTCTCTCTCACTTTCTCACTCTCTTTCTCTCACTCTCTTTCTCTCACTCTCTTTCTCTCACTCTCTTTCTCTCACTCTCTTACTCTCTTTCTCTCACTCTCACTCTCTTTCTCTCACTCGCTCGCTCACTCACTCACTCGCTCGCTCACTCACTCACTCGCTCGCTCACTCACTCACTCGCTCGCTCGCTCGCTCACTCACTCACTCACTCACTCGCTCTCTTTCACGCTCTCTCTCGCTCTCTTTCACGCTCTCACTCTATCTCACGCTCACACTCACGCTCTCTCTCACGCTCACGCTCTCTCTCTCTCTCACGCTCTCTCTCTCTCTCTCACGCTCGCTCTCTCTCTCTCACGGCTCGCTCTCTCTCTCTCTCACGCTCGCTCTCTCTCTCTCACGGCTCTCTCTCTCTCACGCTCGCTCTCTCTCTCTCTCTCTCTCTCTCTCACGCTCGCTCGTTCGCTCTCTCTCTCTCTCACGCTCTCTCTCTCTCGCTCTCTCTCTCTCACGCTCTCTCTCTCTCTCCTCTCTCTCTCGCTCGCTCGCTCGCTCTTTCTCTCTCTCTCACGCTCGCTCTCTCTCACTCACGCTCTCACTCACGCTCTCACTCACGCTCGTTCTCTCTCTCTCTCTCACGCTCGCTCGCTCTCTCTTTCTCTCTCTCTCACGCTCGCTCTCTCTCTCTTTCTCTCTCTCTCACGCTCGCTCTCTCTCACTCACGCTCGTTCTCTCTCTCTCTCTCTTTCTCTCTCTCACTCACTCACTCACCCTCTCTCCACTCCCTCTCTCCCTCTACCTCTCTCTATCACTCTCTATCACTCTCCCTCCCTCTCTCCCTCTCCCTCCCTCTCCCTCCCTCCCTCTCCCTCCCTCCCTCTCCCTCCCTCTCCCTCCCTCTCTCCCTCCCTCCCTCTCTCCCTCTCTCCCTCCCTATCTCCCTCCCTCTCTCCCCTCTCCTCTCTCTCTTATACACATTAGTCAACTGAATTCTCTATATTTAAGGAAAGTAGAGTTTGTGTGGTTATTACATGTATGTATGTATGTGTGTGAAACACACACATACACGTGTCGTGGTTATTACCTGTATGTGTGATACGCACACACTCTCTCTCTCTCTCTCTGCCCAAGGCATGATTTGACAATTTCTAAATTGACAATAACAAAACAATAAACAATAGATAAGAGATTAGAGAACGATCGAGAAAAGCACAGCTGTTTGGAGGGTCATTGTTTTATCAAAATATCTATGACATGTTTGGGGTGAGGTGACATAGGGTTAATAAACTGGGGGGGGGGGGGGGGGGGGGGGGGGGGGGGGGGGGGGGATATAGTGTAGGCTGTTAAAAGTTACGGGTGTAATAGCTAGACATTTTTAATCCGAACCTGGTAATTAGCCGATTGTAATTACGAATTATATAGCTTTCGCAATACATATATATATATATATATATATATATATATATATATATGTAGAATTTGAATTTAATTTGTTGGAATTCCGACAAAAATAAATGCTTATAACTGATTTAGAGCACTCAACAAGTTAGTGGAGTAAATATTCCAAGATATATAAACCTTGGTGCGCTTTCATTAGATAAAATACAAAGTATGTTTTATAAATAAAGACATATACATGATAATCAAACCTTATCGGTCGGAAATTCACTGGTATATATATATATATATATATATATATATATAAACATATAATATCACTACGAGAATATCTAACCTCTCCTCTAATAAGGCTATCTTTGACAGAACGACACCCTAATATAACACAGCGTTAGTTAACAGCGGCTTCTCGCAACCAATTACTTGCTAACAACACCAATAAGTATATATATATATATATATATGGTTTCTTATATTGGCACAAGGCCAGCAATTTTTTGGGGGAAGGGAAAGTCGATTAAATCGACCCCAGTGCGTGACTGGTATTTTATTTTATCGATCCCGTAAGGATGAATGGCAAAGTTAACCTCGGCGGGATTTGAACTCAGATCGTAAAGGGCGGTAACTTTATGCTGCAAAGTATGGCGTCCCCCCTCCACCGATACTACCAATCCACCGCCCATATATGTGTGTGTGACATTAGGGACACGTACAGAGGGACCTATGGGAGTTAGGAAGTTATGTATGTATGGATCCGTAACTCCTAGTGGGGGCATAGGGGAATCGTAGTGACATACGGCATGCCTTGGGCATTTTCTACCTGGTGGAGGCCTCAACTCCTTACATGTCTGAACACAGCTGATTTCTGCCAGCGAAGGCGGGAGAGTGAAAAAGAGATATAGCGGAAGAATAAAATCGACCCCAGTATTTGACTGGTACGTTATTTCTCGACCTACAAAGGACAAAAGGTAAAGTTGACTTTGGCGGAATTTGAACTCAGAAAGCAGAGAGTGCTTGAACGAATATCACAAAGTATTCCACCTGACGCTCTACCGACTTTTCCAATCCTCTGATGAAGGTTATAAAACTCCTAGAGTATGTCTGATCGCATCTGTAACATAAGCAGTATCTACGAGGGTCGGCTGAAAAGTTCCAAAGCTGTCCAGGATACTCTCATGGAATGACCAAATGAGGTTTATTTTTCAACATAGTTCCTGAAAGAAGAGTTGAAATGAATGCATGCAAGATTTCACAGCTCTAGCATCACTCCTTCATAGTCAGCTAATGAACTTTTCAGTCCAGCCTCATGGTGTGGTGTGGTGTGGTGTGGTGTACGAAGGTCGGTCGAAAAGTTCATAAGCTGACCAAGATACTCTCATGGGCGGACCAAATGAGGTATATTTTTTCAATATAGTCCCTGGAAAGAAACAATGCAGTTTAATATTACTCTCTAAAATGCTCGGTTAGCTTAAGAAGGGTTGAAATTAATGCATGCAAGATTTCACAGCTCTAACATCTCTCCTTCTTAATCAACCGACCCTCGTACAAATTTAATTGATGGAGTAAAAAAGTTTTTTTTTTTGTTTTTTGTTTTTTAAATATCAAAATTATGAGAAAGTTAAAATTTCATCGAAATTTTCAGTACAGAAAAATAGTTTAAATAATAGGGCAAATAACACCACCACCACACGCCCTGGGCGGGGGAAAATGGACATTAGTACGCCTTTTTCTTGCTCTTGCTCGACGAGGCCAAGGTCATCCTAAGCCAATGATTCGAAAGCATTGTCGTGCGTAGAGCCGACCAGGTTCACGAGAGCCCTCCATCGGTGGCAGTCCCGTGCCAGCTCCTCTGCATCCTCTAAGGCAGGCATGGAGAACCTTTTTCGAGAAGCGGGCCGCATGATATATGACTCATCAGGCGGGCCGCATGATATATGACTCATCATCAGGCGGGCCGCAAGCACTAATTTACATTCGTGCCCACATTAAAAAAAGGGCGGTAACTCAGGTTGTTTTCCTCTGTGTCTTCAGAATTCATACACGTTGTTTTCCTCGATCGTAAAAATGATAGAAAGATAAATTACGACTGAAAAGTTGGGGTAAAAAAAATTAAAAAGATTTCACTTGGGTGACTTAAGCGAGCCATTCAGAAAGCTTCGCGAGCTGCATGTGGCCGATGACTGCTCTAAGGTGATGTCGAGCCTCCGAACATCTTACCTGGTGTGGGGCCTGCTGCGGAGCCTCTTCCAGCCTTCAGCCACAGTGTCGAACGAGAGTAAGGCTCTGGTAGGATGATATCGATATAACTTCAATTTTCTCATAAATTTCAAAATGTGCTCATCGTTTCTAAACACAAGTTCGTTTGTATAAAAAAAAATATGTCTGAAAGCCTCTGTGACATTAGTAACTGATACAATTAAAAATACTGGAGTAAAGGTATTAAAGAACTTATCAAAATATTTATGATGTCTTCTGTAGCTCTAGTTACTTATGCAAGTGAAACTATGGGACTGACAAAATTAAAAAAAACTACCAGAACAGAACACTTTTGTGTAATATTAGAACCGTGTGCAATCAGTCGTAGTGTTAGAAAACTATAATCTGGCTTCTTAATGTCTGTGACATGTTCTGGGTCATTAGAATCGTGCGCATATGGAATTACAAGAGACCTGTAAAGCTAACAGGATCTCTGATACCTCTGGGTCAAGAGCAACGTGAGCAATTGGAAATACGGATATAGAACTGTAAAGCTAACGAAATGCGTATGACGTCTTAGTAGGTAAGTGGAATTACTGGTACAAGAGACCTGTAGAGCTAACTGAATCTCTGATACCCCTGGGCCATTAGTATCGTGAGCAAAGGGAAATACGCGTACAGGAGATCAGTAGAACTAACTAGATCTCTGATACCCTCTGGGTCATTAGCATCAGGCGAAAAGAGGAAATACGGATACAAGAGACCTATAAATTTAAGGGATTCTATATGACAGCTTCTGGGTCATTAAAATGGTGTGCAAGTGGAATTCTGGGTACAGGAGATCTGTAAAGCTGACTGAATTTGTATAATATCCCTGGGTCATGAGCAGCGTGGGTAAGTGGAAATACGGGTACAGGAAACCTCTAAAGCTAAATAAATTTGTATAATACCCTTGGGTTATTAGACTCGTGGGCAAGGGGAATTAAGGGTACGGGGGCCTGTAAATCTAACTAAAATTCTGATACTCCAGGGCCATTAATACCGTGGGCACGTGCTATTATTAGTACAGGGGGCCTGTAAAGCGAACTGAAATTCTGACACCCCTGGGCCATTAATACCGTGGGCACGTGCTATTATAGGTACAGGAGGCTTGTAAAGCGAACTGAAATTCTGACACCCTTGGGCCATTAATACCGTGGGCACGTGCTATTATAGGTACAGGAGGCTTGTAAAGCGAACTGAAATTCTGACACCCTTGGGCCATTAATACCGTGGGCACGTGCTATTATAGGTACAGGAGGCTTGTAAAGCGAACTGAAATTCTGACACCCTTGGGCCATTAATACCGTGGGCACGTGCTATTATAGGTACAGGAGGCTTGTAAAGCGAACTGAAATTCTGACACCCTTGGGCCATTAATACCGTGGGCACGTGCTATTATAGGTACAGGAGGCTTGTAAAGCGAACTGAAATTCTGACACCCTTGGGCCATTAATATCGTGGGCACGTCTATTATAGGTACAGGAGGCTTGTAAAGCGAACTGAAATTCTGACACCCTTGGGCCATTAATATCGTGGGCACGTCTATTATAGGCACATGAGACCTGTAAAGCTAACTGAATCTATATGATAGCCCTGGGTCAATAGTATCATGAGCAAGGGTGGGATACTGGTGTAAATGAACTTTTATAATCATTCTCATTGCATAACATTAATGTGCTTCTACCATAGATGAATTAATGTTTAAGCATGAAATACTGGGTGTAGTGAAATAAAACGACACCAGTTTCACCACTTTTTTATGCATGTTCACGATTGTTTATACACGCGTATATACATATTTATCTATACACACACTCACACTCACACACACACAGACACACATTACCTACCTACCTACCAAAGTACTTATGTATGTATATAGGAAAAGAGACAGGACCCCGACGGTTGAGCTCCGGCCGTTTCGACAGCTAGATCCAAACTAAACCAGTAGTATTAGGACGGCAGGGACCTAAGGGAACAGTCCATATATGGGCATGTAATCAAAACAGAGTAGACGTAAGATATCAAACAATCCTAAAAATTGTGGTTTTTCTTGTCTAAGTTCACCTTGGTCCCAGCTGTCGGGGTCCTGACTCTTTTCCTATTACCCACTCTACTACTCTAAGTATCGAGTACTCTAGTGCGTTATGGGCCACCTGGTTCCTTACCATACTGTCTTTATGTATATATATATATTCAAAATAGGGAGCACACAGGACAAAGACAACGAAAAGACGGACAGTCCCATCTCCTCAGTCAACCTCTAGAAATCACTACGGTTTCGGTTATTTTAAGGTGGATACCATACATTCCAACACACATACATACATACATATATATATATATATATATATATATATATATATATATATATATATAGTAATAATAATAAATTTGAAGACTAAAATCCAAAGAGGGCTCGATAAGGATAAATATATATCAAATAAATAAGAACCGTAGAGCAAATATTTATTAAAATAACATATATATATATGTATATATAATATATATTATTATTATTAGAAAGTGAGGTTTTTTTACAAAATGAAAGAAATCGAGGTGACACGAGTGAAAGTATAAGGAAAAAAGATGAAATCGAAAATGCAACTGGAGTCTTTTTTTTTTATATATTTATTTGGTTCCTTTACCGGTTTCGCAGTTCTTGTGCTTTTCAAAAGTAGAATTGAGATGGAGGGTTTGTGGTTTTTCTCGTATATCTGTGTTGTTATGTAAATAGGATCAGCTTTTCTAACAAACCTTTTATATTATCATATTTCCTTATTAATCCTTCATATTATGTCTGGAACAATAAGCCATTACTACCTTTATTCTGAGGATGGGGTTGTGAAGGTCTCAAAACATTATTAAACCTATAGATTCAAAAACAGTTTTATTTAAAGTACTAATAATGTATCCTCTTCTTCTTCTGCGGTCCAAGTATCCTTGCTTTTTCCCTCCTTTTCCACTGATAGCATTTGTAGTCCTTCCCTCTACTTTCCCATATAGTCAGATCTTCCCTTCTTTACCCCTTCCCCTTTTTCTCATTAGCTTAATTTTAGTTTTATCTTTCTGAGTGAATAATTGTTTCTACTTTTGGCACAAGGCCAGCAATTTCCCCCAGTGCATCACTGGTACTTTATTTAATTGTTTCTACTTTAGGCACAAGGCCAGCAATTACCCAGTGCGTTACTGGTACTTTATTTCATCGACCCCGTAAGGATGAAAGGCAAAGTCAACCTCGGCGGGATTTGAACTCAGATCGTAAAGGGACGTAACTATGCTGGAAAGCATGGTGTCCGACCGTCTACCGATACTGCCAATCCACCGCCCTTTATTTAATGGACCCCGGTGAGGATGAAAAGTATTATTATTGTTCACTCACGAATGCAGTTAGGTATCCACCATGTTAGAGCGAAAACAAATTTAGTTTTATCTTTATTTTTCGTAAACAAAATAATACTGATAATGAAAATTATTGTATACAGTGCTCAGGTGCACTACAACTCATCAAATGTGCCTGTATCGTACATAGAATAATGTACAAATGTCAGAAAAGTGAACAGTGTCTGAGTCATGATATACATAGAAATTATATATATATACATATATATATAAATTAATAAAAATAATGAATAAACAAAGAAACAGTTCCTTATATTAAAAAATTCATCATTTTACGATCGTTTCTAGGATATATATGTTAGTGTTGGTATGCATATCATATGTAAAATTTTTATAAACTATCAGAAGGAATATACATACCTACACATATATATGCTGTCTTCAGAAAAAATATACATATATATATATAGAGAGAGAGGGGGGGGGGGGAGTCAGGGTCCCGACATCTGAGCTCCGGCCGTTTAGACTATTTTCATATTCCTCACTCTACTACCCTAAGTATTGAGTACTCTGGTGCACCTGGTTCCACACCACACTGCCTGATAAACTAAAGTACCAGTAATGCACTGGTAAATTGCTGGTCTTGTGCCTAAAGTAGAAACAGTTATATATATATGTGTGTGTGTGTGTGTGTACATGTATGTATATCTGATTATGTGTGTACATGTATGTATATCTGATTCTGTGTGTACATGTATGTATATAAGATTCTGTGTGTACATGTATGTATATCTGATTCTGTGTGTACATGTATGTATATCTGATTCTGTGTGTACATGTATGTATATCTGATTCTGTGTGTACATGTATATATATCTGATTCTATGTGTACATGTATGTATATCTGATTCTGTGTGTACATGTATGTATATCTGATTCTGTGTGTACATGTATGTATATAAGATTATGTGTGTACATGTATGTATATCTGATTCTGTGTGTACATGTATGTATATCTGATTCTGTGTGTACATGTATATATATCTGATTCTATGTGTACATGTATGTATATCTGATTCTGTGTGTACATGTATGTATATCTGATTCTGTGTGTACATGTATATATATCTGATTCTATGTGTACATGTATGTATATCTGATTCTGTGTGTACATGTATGTATATCTGATTCTGTGTGTACATATATATATATAAGATTATGTGTGTACATGTATGTATATCTGATTCTGTTTGTACATGTATGTATATCTGATTATGTGTGTACATGTATGTATATCTGATTCTGTGTGTACATGTATATATATCTTATTCTGTGTGTACATGTATATATATCTGATTCTGTGTGTACATGTATATATATCTGATTCTGAGTGTACATGTATATATATCTGATTCTGAGTGTACATGTATATATATCTGATTCTGAGTGTACATGTATATATATCTGATTCTGTGTGTACATGTATATATATCTGATTCTATGTGTACATGTATGTATATCTGATTCTGTGTGTTCATGTATGTATATAAGATTATGTGTGTACATGTATGTATATCTGATTCTGTGTGTACATGTATATATATCTGATTCTATATGTACATGTATGTATATCTGATTATGTGTGTACATGTATGTATATCTGATTCTGTGTGTACATGTATGTATATCTGATTATGTGTATACATGTATGTATATCTGATTCTGAGTGTACATGTATGTATATCTGATTCTGTGTGTACATGTATGTATATCTGATTATGTGTGTATACATGTATATATATCTGATTATGTGTGTACATGTATGTATATCTGATTATGTGTGTACATGTATGTATATCTGATTCTGTGTATACATGTATGTATATCTGATTCTGAGTGTACATGTATATATATCTTATTCTGTGTGTACATGTATGTATATCTGATTCTGTGTGTACATGTATGTATATCTGATTATGTGTGTATACATGTATGTATATATGATTCTGTGTGTACATGTATGTATATAAGATTCTATGTGTACATGTATGTATATCTGATTCTGTGTGCACATGTATGTATATCTGATTCTGTGTGTACATGTATGTATATCTGATTCTGTGTGTACATGTATGTATATCTGATTCTGAGTGTACATGTATGTATATCTGATTCTGTGTGTACATGTATGTATATCTGATTCTGTGTGTACATGTATGTATATATGATTCTGTGTGTACATGTATGTATATCTGATTCTGTGTGTACATGTATGTATATAAGATTCTGAGTGTACATGTATGTATATCTGATTATGTGTGTACATGTATGTATATCTGATTATGTGTGTACATGTATGTATATCTGATTCTGTGTGTACATGTATGTATATCTGATTCTGTGTGTACATGTATGTATATCTGATTCTGAGTGTACATGTATGTATATCTGATTCTGTGTGTACATGTGTATATATCTGATTCTGTGTGTACATGTATGTATATAAGATTATGTGTGTACATGTATGTATATCTGATTATGTGTGTACATGTATGTATATCTGATTCTGTGTGTACATGTATGTATATCTGATTCTGTGTGTACATGTATATATATCTGATTATATCTGTACATGTATATATATCTGATTCTGTGTGTACATGTATGTATATCTGATTCTGTGTGTACATGTATATATATCTGATTCTGTGTGTACATGTATGTATATAAGATTATGTGTGTACATGTATGTATATAAGATTATGTGTGTACATGTATGTATATCTGATTCTATGTGTACATGTATGTATATCTGATTCTGTGTGTACATGTATGTATATCTGATTATGTGTGTACATGTATGTATATCTGATTCTGTGTGTACATGCATGTATATCTGATTCTGTGTGTACATGTATATATATCTGATTCTGTGTGTACATGTATGTATATCTGATTATGTGTGTACATGTATATATATCTGATTCTGTGTGTACATGTATGTATATCTGATTCTGTGTGTACATGTATATATACCTGATTATGTGTGTACATGTATATATATCTGATTATGTGTGTAGATGTATATATATCTGATTATGTGTGTACATGTATATATATCTGATTATGTGTGTACATGTATATATATCTGATTATGTGTACATGTATGTATATCTGATTCTGTGTGTACATGTATATATATCTGATTATGTGTGTACATGTATATATATCTGATTATGTGTGTACATGTATATATATCTGATTATGTGTACATGTATGTATATCTGATTCTGTGTGTACATGTATATATATCTGATTATGTGTGTACATGTATGTATATCTGATTCTGTGTGTACATGTATGTATATCTGATTCTGTGTGTACATGTATGTATATCTGATTCTGTGTGTACATGTATGTATATCTGATTCTCTGTGTACATGTATGTATATATGATTCTGTGTGTACATGTATATATATATATGATTCTGTGTGTACATGTATGTATATCTGATTCTCTGTGTACATGTATGTATATATGATTCTCTGTGTACATGTATATATATAAGATTCTGTGTGTACATGTATATATATAAGATTCTGTGTGTACATGTATGTATATCTGATTCTATGCGTACATGTATGTATATCTGATTCTGTGTGTACATGTATGTATATCTGATTCTGTGTGTACATGTATGTATATCTGATTCTGTGTGTACATGTATGTATATCTGATTCTCTGTGTACATGTATGTATATATGATTCTGTGTGTACATGTATATATATCTGATTCTGTGTGTACATGTATGTATATCTGATTCTCTGTGTACATGTATGTATATATGATTCTCTGTGTACATGTATATATATAAGATTCTGTGTGTACATGTATGTATATCTGATTCTATGCGTACATGTATGTATATCTGATTCTGTGTGTACATGTATGTATATCTGATTCTATGCGTACATGTATATATATCTGATTCTATGTGTACATGTATATATATAAGATTCTGTGTGTACATGTATATATATAAGATTCTGTGTGTACATGTATGTATATCTGATTCTATGCGTACATGTATATATATCTGATTCTGTGTGTACATGTATTTTTTCCGTTATTTTAATTCAGCCTCACTTTGATTTTTAATAGATCTTAATTTCAAATCTTATATCCATAACATAAATATTTCTTCTGATGAACGCACTGGACGCTTCTGTTAAGATCGTCTAGTTCCTGAAACCTTTGGTAATGGAATAACTATATTGTGTTGTTAATTATGTACTATACATGTAGCACTCTTCTTTCCTGTGCCTTTTCTACGGAAGTACATTATATATATATATATATATATATATATATATATATA
Source organism: Eledone cirrhosa (assembly GCA_964016885.1). NCBI lineage: Eukaryota > Metazoa > Mollusca > Cephalopoda > Octopoda > Eledonidae > Eledone > Eledone cirrhosa. The sequence continues at coordinate 31,773,243 of OZ024761.1, forward strand.
TATATATTTGTTTTGCAAGGTTTTTGATATGAAATCATGTGTCGAAACAAATATTGTTATACTTGGGGAGGGTCATATTGTCATAATGCCAGAAATAATAACAGAACACACTCACAGTGAGTGTGTTCTGTTATTATTTCTGGCAATATTATAACAATATGACTCTCCCCAAGTATAACAATATTTGTTTCGACACATGATTTCATATCAAAAACCTTGCAAAACAAATATATATATATATATATATATATATATATAGTCGTTTTTTTTTCGTTTTTCTGGTCCTAGAGGCTCGCATTTCGGTCTTCAATTTGCATAGCTGTCTAAACGTAATGTTATAACTATAAGGTAAAATTCCTTATTGAGTGCTTTTGGCTGCACTTCCCGTCTGCATTCGTTAGCTTGCCCGCAACCAGAGCTTCGATTATGCTGTACTACCTTCTTGTATATATATATATATATATATATATATATTTAGTTATTATAACTATATATATATATATTTAGTTATTATAACTATATATATATATATTTAGTTATTATAACTATATATATATTTATTTAGTTATTATAACTAATAAGCTCTGTAGCCTACATAGAGCACTCTTTTTTCCTGTACCTTTCTGACGGAATTACTTTATATATATATATATATATATATATATATATATATATATATATATATATATATACAATGATATTGAATAAATGGAAACTATATTTATAACACCATATTTATTTTATTATATATATTTCAAGGGCAACCAAGACAACATTGGTACGCTTTCATCAGATAAAATACAAAGTTTGTTTTATAAATAGAGACGTACCCATGAAAATCATACCTTATCAGTTGGAAATTCACTGAATAGTGAATTTCCAACCAATGTTGTCTTGGTACCCTAGAAATATATATAATAAAATAAAATAAATATAGTTTTATAAATATAGTTTCCATTTATTTAATATCATTGAATATTTACTCCAGTTAGCTGTTGAGTGCTCTAAATCAGTTATAAACATTTATATTTGTCGGACTTCCCACAAATTAAATACCCCTTCTACTTATATATATATATATATATACTCTTTTACCTGTTTCAGCCATCCGGCTGAGGCCATGCTGGGGCACCTCTGGACCGAGACCTTTGGCGGTACTCAGTAATAGAGAAGACCCGCCTTACCTAAATACAAAGTAAAACCTACTACAGCCAGTAGGCATCTCTAACTAAATACATCCCCGTCCCACCACCCCCACCCCATCCACACCGCCCCTTCAATGTAAAGTTATGTTGGTGCCACAACATCCAGGCCGAAACAAATGAGATCGTGTAGACACAGTCCACGCTGTAATGTGGCCGTGTAGGCAACACGGTAAAAACCTCCCAGCCCCACACTGTAAATGTGGTTGGTGTTAGGAAGGGCATCCAGCTGTAGAAAACCTGCCAGACAGTCCACGCTGTAAGGTGGCCGTGTAGGCAACACGGTAAAAACCTCCCAGCCCCACACTGTAAATGTGGTTGGTGTTCGGAAGGGCATCCAGCTGTAGAAAACCCGCCAGACAGTCCTATGCGAGCAAGATAATCACTCTTGCCTCAAGTGGGAAAACCCCCCGTCCAAACCCATGCAAGCGTGGAACACGGACGTTAAACGTTGATGATGATGATGATATATATATATATAATAGAGAGAGACGTGACTTAATTACAAGGATTTTTTTTTACTGATTTGTTGTTTTCTGTTGAATACCAAAAACCTCAAAATCAAATAATAAAATGTGAACTGTGACATGTTTTTTACATGCATTCCAGATTTATAGTGATTTTATAGATAAGATAACTGCGTATATTGCTACTGAAAATAAGATACTGCTGTACACAGCTACTGAATATATGAGATATATCTACCGTATTTCCCGGCGCCGAAGACGCGTCGTCCTCTAGGACGTACCCTAATTTTCACAAAGTAAAAATTTGAAAAAAAAATAATAAACAACCTTCGGCCTCCAGGACACATGGTAGATTTTTTAGACTTATTTTAGGGGGAAAAGTAGCGTCTTTGACGCCGAGAAATACGGTAAGTACAATAGTCTTAGTCGTAGGTTCTTCTGCGCCATCGAGCAGTAAGTACTTGCCAACGGTCACGATAAAGGGCGGATTTTTCGCGTCCGTGCCAAGTGTTGTTGGCTCCCATCAGGTCTTTTCGGAACGTTCGTCGCCATGTGATCCTGGGGCAACCACACCTCCGTTTGCCGCCAGGTGGAGTCAAGTTCATCGCTGTTTTTGAGTGTCGTTCGTCGGGCATGCGCAGAGCAATAGTTCTGGGCTGAAAAGAATGATTGCGCTGATGCACAATATTTAGGACAAGTTTATAAATGCAACAGCAGTGCTTATACATTGTTAAACAGAATTACCTAAAAGTGAAAAAAAAAAAAAAAAAAAATCTTAAGGGAGATAACTCTCAACATTATATCAGGGGAGATAACTTGTGTAATAGATAAATGCTAAAATGCAAAAAAATATATATACTCGGGTCCTGAATAATAGGTGTGAATGGGTGGGTGGGAAATCGATAATTTTTTAGGTTGTCTCCCTTTATTTTAAAAATCAGAATTATTTGTTTAGTTTATAAATTTAGACCCCCAACCCATCTTAATTATTTTATAACGTATAAGGGCGGTGAATTGGCAGTATCGGTAGAGGGTCGGACGCCATGCTTTGACGCATAGAGTTACGGCCCTTGCCATTCTGAGTTGAAATCCTGCCGAGGTTAACTTTGCCTTTCATCCTTACGGGGTCGATAAAATAAAGTACCAGTAATCTACTGGGTAATTGTTGTCCTTGTGCCAAAAGTAGAAACAATTATTTTATAACGTATGAGATCTCTTGTAATGTCTTCCATTCCTTCTTTCTCTCTCTATCTTTCTCTGGAAGAAATCTGGTGTATTCAGACTTGGAGGGAGGATAGATTCCGCCAGGGTTTTCTTTAATTACCCTAGAAACGTCGTATGTCAATACGGCGTCCCCTTCGATTCCCTCGAGTTATAGGACCACGCACACGCACACACACACACACACACACACACACACACACACACACACACACACACACACACACACACACACACACACACACACAACCCAGAGAGAGAGAGAGACCGACCGAAAGAAATCGCGAAACCTGTTAGAAATAGAAAATAAATCTTCCTTAGATCACAGCGCATCAACTTTTACAAATAAAGGATGGACACATATGATAATGTTCTATCTAGATACTGAAGGTCTGAAAAATTAAGATGGGATAGTTAAGATTGTATTTCATTAGAGATCTCTATCAAGTTAGTTTTCAAGCTTAAGAACAATATAGGTTGCAGTTTCTAAGATAAGCTACTCATGACATCACAGTTTTGAAATTATCTCCCTTGCGTTAATAAAAATGTATATATAGGCTATATCCATCTGTTTATGGTGAGGCTGACAACGTTGTTAGACCTCAATGTGGCCTTGAAGAGATGGTTTTAATGAGATTAGGCGGTGAGTGCTATAGTTTTGGGACTCATTTCGCATTGTGTAAGGTTCCCTCGAGCATTCTACTCAAGCTACTCTTCTCTCCCTACCCCCTCTCTCTCCCTACCCCCCTCTCTCCCTACCCCCTCTCTCTCCCTACCTCCTCTCTCTCCCTACCCCCTATTATCTCTCTACCCCCTCTCTCCCTACCCCATCTTCTGTCGCTACCCACTCTTCTGCCCCTCTTCTCTCTCTCTCTCTCTCTCTCTTTTCTCTCTCGCTCTTCTCTCTTTCCCTCTCTCGAAAAGTTCAGCTTTTTCCTTTCCTTTCTCCAATCTTACACCACGAAATTTTACTAAATGTGCCGCAAAATAAAAACTAAAATTAAGATGTGAAATTTATATATAGATAGATGTCAAAGTGACCATAGCGTGTATCACTGGCTTTAGTCCGCGGAGTTCAGCCCAAAAACCACCCTGCCCGAGGCCCAGAGCCCATAACCCTCTCCCCTCCTCCCCTTTTCCTTCTGTGGCCCTCAGAGTCTTTGCTTTTTTCCCTCCTTTACAGTCCTTTCCTCTAATTTCCCTTACAGCCAGATCTGCCCTTTTTTACCCCTTCCACTGTTTCTCATGACTTAATCTTGCTTATATCTTTCTTTTTTCATATTTATGTAATTATCAATGGTTTTAAAGCCAACTTTATAAAGTGAAGTTTAGTAACAAGATTTTCAAAAACATACCACAATCTGTTTACAATAGTTTATAACTTTGCCTATTAATCCGTATGGTGAGCAAATGGGGTCCCACGTGCTGGCCCACCCACAGTCCCGGCGGACAGGATGGAGAGGACGTTTCCCCGAAGGATGATAAGTGAGATGCGCTGGAAGAGCCATTCCAAGTCGCGAGGCTCACATCTGCGGCTGGCTAGCTCAGCGCCTGTGGTGGTTAGGGGGAAACGCCTTCTCCAACCGTCCATCCGTCCGCAGGGGCTGTGGAGAGGCCAGCACGTGGGGCCCCATTTGCTCACCACACGGATTAATAGGCAAAGTTATAAACTATTGTAAATAAACCTATTTAAGTCATTAAAAAAAAAAATCTGTTTACTCTGTTGAATAAATTTTCAAACTTACGGTACAAAATGCGCCAGTATATTTTTACTTTTTTCAAAACTGCTCCGTGAGTAAAAGAAAAAAAATGGTGGAACTACTGATCTAGTGTCTGGCGAATTAATCGTTAGAGCGTCGGTGGAATACTTTGTGCTATTCGTTTTGGCTCTCCGTTACTCTCTGAGTTCAAATATCGTTGAGGTTTGCTTTTCATCCTTTCGAGGTCGATGAAAATACAGTACCAGTCTAGTACTGGATTCGATTTTTCATTTAAAACTTTTCTTTTTTCTCACCCTCTCTTTCATTCTCGAGGGTGAATTGGCTGTGTTCAGAACTGGAGAGGGAATGGGCCGGAAGTGGTTCATGAACGACGGGGTTTTGAAGACCGACGGGGTTTTGAAGACCGACGGGGTTTTGAAGACCGACGGGGTTTTGAAGACCGACGGGGTTTTGAAGACCGACGGGGTTTTGAAGACCGACGGGGTTTTGAAGACCGACGGGGTTTTGAAGACCGGCGGGGTTTTGAAGACCGGAGGGGTTTTGAAGACCGGAGGGGTTTTGAAGACCGGCGGAGTTTTGACCAGTAATTTGAGGTACATTTGGCTGCTGTTTCTTGCAGTTCGTATTCCCATAAATATGTACAACTACTTGCTGTTATTGTTGTTGTTAATGATATTGATGTTGATGGTGTGAAGGTGGTGGTGGTAGTGTTGTTATGGTGGTGGTGGTAGTGTTGTTATGGTATTGGTGGAAGTGTTGTTATGGTATTGGTGGTGGTGGTAGTGTTGTTATGGTAGTGGTGGTAGTGCTGTTATGGTATTGGTGGTAGTGTTGTTATGGTATTGGTGGTAGTGTTGTTATGGCATTGGTGGTAGTGTTGTTAAGGTATTGGTGGTAGTATTGTTATGGCATTGGTGGTAGTGTTGTTATGGTATTGGTGGTAGTGTTGTTATGGTGGTGGTAGTATTGTTATGGTGGTGGTGGTAGTGTTGTTATGGCATTGGTGGTAGTGTTGTTATGGTATTGGTGGTAGTGTTGTTATGGTATTGGTGGTAGTGTTGTTATGGTAGTGGTGGTAGTATTGTTATGGTGGTGGTAGTATTGTTATGGTGGTGGTGGTAGTGTTGTTATGGCATTGGTGGTAGTGTTGTTATGGTAGTGGTGGTAGTGTTGTTATGGTATTGGTGGTAGTATTGTTATGGTGGTGGTGGTGGTGGTGGTGGTAGTGTTATGGTTGTGGTGGTAGTATTGTTATGGTATTGGTGGTAGTGTTGTTATGGTATTGGTGGTAGTGTTGTTATGGTAGTGGTGGTAGTGCTGTTATGGTATTGGTGGTAGTGTTGTTATGGTATTGGTGGTAGTGTTGTTATGGTATTAGTGGTAGTGTTGTTATGGTATTGGTGGTAGTATTGTTATGGTATTGGTGGTAGTATTGTTATGGTGGTGGTGGTAGTGTTGTTATGGTAGTGGTGGTAGTGTTGTTATGGCATTGGTGGTAGTGTTGTTATGGTAGTGGTGGTAGTGTTGTTATGGTAGTGGTGGTAGTGTTGTTATGGTAGTGGTGGTAGTGTTGTTATGGTATTGGTGGTAGTGTTGTTATGGTATTGGTGGTAGTATTGTTATGGTATTGGTGGTAGTATTGTTATGGTATTGGTGGTAGTGTTGTTATGGTATTGGTGGTAGTGTTGTTATGGTAATGGTGGTAGTGTTGTTAAGGTATTGGTGGTAGTGTTGTTATGGCATTGGTGGTAGTGCTGTTATGGTATTGGTGGTGGTGTTGTTAAGGTATTGGTGGTAGTGTTGTTATGGTGGTGGTGGTAGTGTTGTTATGGCATTGTTGGTAGTGTTGTTATGGTAGTGGTGGTGGTGTTGTTATGGTGGTGGTGGTAGTGATATGGTGGTGGTGCTAGTGTTGTTATGGTGGTGGTGGTAGTGTTATGGTATTGGTGGAAGTGTTGTTATGGTATTGGTGGTAGTGTTGTTATGGTAGTGGTGGTAGTGCTGTTATGGTATTGGTGGTAGTGTTGTTATGGTATTGGTAGTAGTGTTGTTATGGTATTGGTGGTAGTGTTGTTATGGCATTGGTGGTAGTGTTGTTATGGTATTGGTGGTGGTGTTGTTAAGGTATTGGTGGTAGTATTGTTATAGCATTGGTGGTAGTGTTGTTATGGTATTGGTGGTAGTGTTGTTATGGTATTGGTGGTAGTGTTGTTATGGTGGTGGTAGTGTTGTTATGGTATTGGTGGTAGTGTTGTTATGGTATTGGTGGTAGTATTGTTATGGTGGTGGTGGTAGTGTTGTTATGGTGGTGGTGGTAGTGTTGTTATCGTGGTGGTGGTAGTGTTGTTATGGTATTGGTGGTGGTGTTGTTAAGGTATTGGTGGTAGTGTTGTTATGGTGGTGGTGGTAGTGTTATGGCATTGGTGGTAGTGTTGTTATGGTGGTGGTGGTAGTGTTATGGCATTGGTGGTAGTGTTGTTATGGTGGTGGTGGTAGTGTTGTTATGGCATTGGTGGTAGTGTTGTTATGGTGGTGGTGGTAGTGTTGTTATGGCATTGGTGGTGTAATGGTGGTGGTAGTGGTGTTATGGTAGTGGTGGTGGTGTTGTTATGGTGATGGTGGTAGTGTTATGGTGATGGTGGTAGTGTTGTTATGGTGGTGGTGGTAGTGTTGTTATGGTATTGGTGGAAGTGTTGTTATGGTATTGGTGGTGGTGGTAGTGTTGTTATGGTAGTGGTGGTAGTGCTGTTATGGTATTGGTGGTAGTGTTGTTATGGTATTGGTAGTAGTGTTGTTATGGTATTGGTGGTAGTGTTGTTATGGCATTGGTGGTAGTGTTGTTATGGTATTGGTGGTGGTGTTGTTAAGGTATTGGTGGTAGTATTGTTATGGCATTGGTGGTAGTGTTGTTATGGTAGTGGTGGTAGTATTGTTATGGTGGTGGTGGTAGTATTGTTATGGTGGTGGTGGTAGTGTTGTTATGGTGGTGGTGGTAGTGTTGTTATGGCATTGTTGGTAGTGCTGTTAAGGTATTGGTGGTAGTGTTGTTATGGTGGTGGGGGTAGTATTGTTATGGTCGTGGTGGTAGTGTTGTTATGGCATTGGTGGTAGTGTTGTTATGGTATTGGTGGTAGTATTATGGTATTGGTGGTAGTATTGTTATGGTATTGGTGGTAGTATTGTTATGGTGGTCGTGGTAGTGTTGTTATGGTGGTGGTGGTAGTGTTGTTATGGTATTGGTGGTGGTGTTGTTAAGGTATTGGTGGTAGTGTTGTTATGGTGGTGGTGGTAGTGTTGTTATGGCATTGGTGGTAGTGTTGTTATGGTGGTGGTGGTAGTGTTGTTATGGCATTGGTGGTAGTGTTGTTATGGTGGTGGTGGTAGTGTTGTTATGGCATTGGTGGTAGTGTTGTTATGGTATTGATGGTGGTAGTATTGTTATGGCATTGGTGGTGTAATGGTGGTGGTGGTAGTGTTATGGCATTGGTGGTGGTGTTGTTGTTATGGTATTGGTGTTGTTGTTATGGCATTGGTGATGGTGGTGTTATGGTGGTGGTGCCGGTGGTGTTGTGGTGGTGGTGGTGGTGTCAGTGTTGTTGAGAAGGTGGTGGTCTTGGTGCCGTTGATGTTGTTGTTGTGGTGATGATGGTGGTGGTGGTTGTGTGGGTGTTGATGTTAGTTGTGGTGGTGTTATCACTACATTACTGCTGCTGTTGTTAGACCTGTTTACGCCAAAACCAACCAGCTGTAACTAACCAGTAAAAACTTTATTATCCAGCCGCACTGTGATGTTTAACTTTTATTTATTTTACGACCTCACCTATATAAGGTGCTCAAAGTACAGTCAGTAATAAAGAACTTGCTTATTTATGAAATATATCATGCCGATAGTATAGGAGCTGTGATCTCTCATTTTGGAGAAGTAGCAGCTTTACCTGGAGTGACTCCCTGGTCGCCGAGCTACACATTCTTTCCTGGGACATTCTAACCTTATGTCCATAGTATCGGAACTGTGATCTCTCAGTTCGGAGAAGTAGTAGCTCTATCTGGAGTGCCTTTCTGATCTCCGAGCTACAAATCTGTCCAGCAATTCTTTTCTGAGATATTCAAACCACTTGTCCATTGTATCGGAGCTCTGAGCAATTCTACCTGGAGCGACTCTCTGATCTCAGAGTTACAAATATGTCCAGCAATTCTTTCCTCAGATATTCTAACCACATGTCCATAGTATCGGAACTGGATCTCTCAATTTGGAGAAGTAGTGGCTCTACCTGGAGCGACTCTCTGATCTCCGAGCTACAAATCTGTCCAACGGTTCTAACCACATGGCGATAGTATCGGAGCTGTGATCTCTCAATTCGGAGAAGTAGCAACTCTACCTGGAGCGACTCTCTGACCTCCGAGCTACACACTCTATCGAGTAACGTTACTCCAAAGACTCTTCGAAGGAACCTCATTTCGGCCTCTTGTATTCAGATTCTACGGGCTGGACCAACAGGTAGCACATGACACCTCACTAACAAGACATTCTTGAAAAATACAAAACAACCACTATGACTGCATCTCATTAACTGGTAACATCCTGTACCACATAAAACCACATTAGTAAGACATTCTTGAAAAATACAAAAGAGTATTACTATGACTACATCACATTAATTCTTAACGTCCTGTACCACAGTACCATTATATATATATATATATATATATATATATATATATATATATATAATTTTAAAAGGTATCTATATTTGAAGTTCTAGTTAAACTTTAATTAGTTACCTACCTAGCTGTGTGTGCTTACACACTTTACAAATTATCCCCTGTGATTGTTTCATATGTTTATTTTAGATATATATATATATGTCAATCAATTTCTAGTTGATATAAAATGCTCAGATCTATTCATTAGAATCTTTGAGCATATTCTACAGTGGATATGGCGCATGTCTCTCGGACATCACACCATTAATTTAATGTTGGATATATATGTATATAGATATATATATATCATCATCATCATTTCATTTTACGTCAACTTTTCCCTGCTTGCAAGGGTGGGACGGGAACTGAGTCTGGCTTGATTTCTACAGCTGGATGCCCTTCCTAACACCAACCTCATTTACAGTGAGTGCTGAGTGCTTTTTTGCCG
>OZ024761.1:31788005-31790503 GCA_964016885.1 Eledone cirrhosa
GGCAGGATATGGGCTAATGAATCCGTACCTGAGGACTGGAGAGATGCAGTAATGGTGGTCTTGTACAAGGGAAAGGGTAACGGGAATGATTGTGGGAACTACAGAGGTATATCATTGCTTTCTGTCGTGGGGAAAGTTTTATGTAGGGTACTTCTGGACCGTCTGCTGACACACATTGCAGATTGTGTTCTTCCTGAAAGTCAAGCTGGTTTTCGTGCTGGACGCGGCACTACTGATATTATCTTCTCAGCTAGACAGCTCCAGGAGAAGTGCATGGAACAAGGTTTGGATCTGTATCAGGTTTTTGTCGATCTGACAAAAGCTTTCGATACTGTTAACAGAGATGCATTATGGAAGGTTCTCCAGAAACTTGGTTGCCCTGATAAGTTCCTTGCTTTAGTTAGGTCTTTCCATGACGACCTGAAGGCTTGGGTTAATGTCGGAGGTAACATGTTGGAGCCTATCTCAGTAAAAAATGGAGTGAAACAAGGGGATATTCCAGCACCGACCCTGTTTGCCATATACTTTGCAATGGTTTTCTGTATTGCATTCAGGAATTGCGAGCATGGTGTTTACATCCGATATCGAACCTCAGGCAGCATATTTAACATCAGGCGATTTGCTGCAAAAACAAAAGTATTTATATCAATCATAAGAGAACTCTTGTATGCAGATGATTGCGATCTTATAGCGCACACAGAGAGTGATATGCAGCACATTTTGAATGCATTTTCTGACGCTTGCACTGCCCAAGGATTGACTGTCAGTCTCAAGAAAACCGTCGTCATGTACCAACCTGCCCCTGGTAAGCAGTACACTGAACCAAATATCTATGTGTATGGTAAACGACTTGGAGTGGTTGATCAGTTTGTCTACCTGGGAAGCACTGTCAATCGATACAGCAACCTTGACAGTGAAATCTCACTTAGGATTAGGAAAGCAAGTGATGCTTTCGGAAAGCTAGAAAGGCGACTCTGGGGTCAGCGAGACATATGCAGGAGGACAAAGGTAAAGGTGTACAAGGCATGTGTGCTCTCTTGTCTTCTTTATGCCTGCGAGACCTGGGTCACATATCGACACCACCTTAAGCAATTGGAGCGTTTCCATCAGATGTGTCTCAGACGAATCCATGGCGTTCACTGGAGGGACCACATAAGTGATGTCGAGATTTTGGAAAGCTCTATGTGTGACAGTATAGAAGCTCTTTTGCTTAAGCAACGACTCCGTTGGAGTGGTCACCTTGCCAGGATGAAGGATTCTAGAATACCAAAACAACTCTTTTATGGAGAGTTGGTTAAAGGAAAACGACCGCCACATAAACCAAAAAAGAGGTATAAGGATTCCTTGAAAGCCTCTTTGAAAGACGCTAACATCTCTGCTGATACATGGGAAAATATTGCTGCTGATCGTAATAAATGGAGAAAGACTGTATATGAGGGAAAAGTTGCCTTTGAGGCATCTCGAATCGCATACGAGAAAGTAAAGCGGGATGTGAGGAAGGGCATTGCTGTTGCACTTCCAGACGGCGAGGGTCCTCCTATGGTGCTGACGTGCAGCGTCTGTGCGAGACTCTGCCTAAGCAAAGCTGGACTCGAAAGTCATCTTCGCAGTCATAAAGTAAGACCAGTGGTTGACTACCAGGCTGCTGTTGGAGATGCTACTCATCATGCTTGCCAAACATGTGGTAGAGAATGTAAATCAGCAGGAGGGCTCAAGCGACATCCAAAAGTACACGAACTCCAACCACAGCCGACTATTCCCAGTGAATGTTTTGGTTGCCGACTCTGTGCAAGACATTGTAGATCATTGGCTGGGCTAAAAAGCCACATTCGATCGCAGCGCTGTTAGTTGCTATCGTGTGTGTGTGTGTGTGTGTGTGTGTGTGTGTGTGTGTGTGTGTGTGTGTGTGTGTGTGTATAGATATGTTTATGTGTGCGCGTATATATATGTATATTATTATTATTGTTGTTGTTGTTGTCGTTATTATTATTGTTGTTACTATTATTATTATTATTATTGTTATTAATGAATGTATATGTGTATATGTATATATATATATGTGTGTATATATGTATATGTATGTGTGTGTATATATATATATATAGAGAGAGAGAGAGAGAAAAATACTGCAGGTAGCCACATGGATAACATGTAATAAAATAAGTCCCTCATCAGTGATTTGCCGAAGATCATAGATATTTCATTGCATTTTCTTTTTTTTTATTTTATTTTATTTTTTATTTTATTTTTTATTTGTTTATTAATATTTTTTTTTTCTCCTCGTGCAATGGCCATACTCGATAACGAGGGGGCAGCCATCATATATATTTCTATATATATATAGAAATATAGAGGTAGGAGTGTATATACATGTTATTTGCCATTGTAGTGTGTACGTGATCCTAGTGTGCTGATATAGGCAGAACTGGAACACGTATACATACATGCGTATATAATCTCTCTCTCTCTCTCTCTCTTTTTCTCCCTTTCTCTGTCTT
>OZ024762.1:2500-12500 GCA_964016885.1 Eledone cirrhosa
TCATCATCGTTTAACGTCCGTGTTCCACGCTTGCATGGGTTTGGACGGGGGTTTTCCCACTTGAGGCAAGAGTGATTGTCTTGCTCGCATAGGACTGTCTGGCGGGTTTTCTACAGCTGGATGCCCTTCCTAACACCAACCACATTTATGTGTGTGTATGTATATATATACGTATATGTGTGTATGTATATACATACGTATATGTGTGTATATATATATATATATGTGTGTGTGTGTGTATATATATATATTTATATACATATACATATATATATGTGTGTATATATATATATTTATATACATATATATATATGTGTATATATATATATGTATATATACATATATATATAAATATATATATATGTATTTATATATATATAAGTATATATATATATATATGTATATGTACATGTATATATACACGTATATATATATGTACATGTATATATATATATAAGTATATATATATATGTATATGTACATGTATATATATATATGTATATATATGTACATGTATATATATATGTATATATATGTACATGTATATATATATATATATATATATATATGCACTATTTATTCTGGTTAACAGCACTCTGAGTTCAAATTCCGCCCAAGTTTACTTTGCTTTTAAACCCTTTTGGTGTCTATAAAACTAAGTCGTTGTCCAGGGCAATGTCTATATATTTAAGGCCTAGTCAAGGACCATGTCTATACAATTAAGGCCCACTCAAGGACAGTGTAATTAAGGCCCTCTTGAGAGCGGCAAATGGGTCAGAAGGCACGTGAGATGAATGTGTCTAACTTGTAGCATTTGGTCAGTTTCTTTACATTCTGGGTTCAATTCCCAGTATGTCCTACATGGGTGGCAGACTTAATAGGGCACCCAGTATAAAAATACGCCCTACCAGATCATTGTGGGGCTTTTTGCAAGGATCACTCTGTTGCAAGCATATGGGTCAGGCCTTTTGTTTCAGGTTACCTCCTGCCTGTGCCCATATCTATCATGGGGCTGCTGGAAAAAGGGTTCTGCAACTTAGACTACCCTTCCTGGCTAAACAATAAACAAAATCTGAATCAAAACAACTATAATTCAAACAGTTTTCATTCTATCCTCCATACATACGATGGACTGAGAGGTAAATATTAGAGGCATAGCACAATTTATTACCTGACCAAACCAGGCAGTGAAATTCTGAATTACTTTTATATATATATATATATATGTATATGTATATATGTATATATATATAAATATATATATATATATATATAAATGTATATATTTATATATAATAACTAGAAATTGATTAACATATATATAAACATGAATAATCACAGGAGATAATTTTTACAAGTGTGTAACCACACATAGCTAGGTAGGTAACTAAATAAAGTTGACCAGAACTTCAAAAATAGATACCTTATAATATGATTAATCTTCCCTGTATATATTCCATTAAAGAAATATATTTCACCAATTAATCGGATGGTAAACCACGGAAGTGGAGATTTGGATTTTCAACAAGGAAGAAATTTCCAGCTATCCGCGCTTACACTTCAAGTTCAAATCTGCGACTGGCTATTACCACGTGTTGTATTTACTATAAATACACACATCATATTAGCTTCGTCCCAGTGGCATCATGAATAGGGTTATCGACAACTAGAAACAGCAGTTGACTCCTTAATTGTAGAGCTAACTCTGTTGAAAGGACTCGACTGCTGTTTCTAGAATGAAGAATTTATTGATGCAGGAGTTTTACTAACACGTGTTTCATTACAGTTGCCTAATGGCCTGCAAATCCTAGATTGTGATGTAATCCACTATTGGCATATGTACATCATCAGTGTAACCGCTGATGTAATACATTGAACTCAACAATATGGTGAGCTGCATATTTTTCTTGTTTGGCACATCCATTGAACATTACATTTATATATTTGTCAGAAATTTCCCTTTCAGTGCGTCACAAATATATAAATATATAAATAAACACACATTAACTGTTATGATAGTTTAGACAGAGAATAATGGATTAAGTGTGTAGAAGAATGAAAGAATAAGAGAATATATAGGTGAATAAATAACAGATACTCCGGTTAATGAAATAATTCGTCAATTTTTATTTAAACTAAAAAAAGTCCATTACAGAGAATCGTTATTGAGTCTAAGATAAAAATATGAATAAAGAATGGCTGGATTTGGAGCTGGATTTTGTTTCAAGTTAGAACCAAATTGGTGAAGATTGTATTGGAGTTGTACCATCTGAAAATATAGAAAAATATATAATCATTGCTGTGGTTGTAGTGGTGGTGGTGGTGGAGGAGGAGGTGTTTGGGGTAGTGTTGTTGTTGTTGTTGTTGTTGTTGGTGGTGGTGGTGGTGGTGGTGGTTGTTGCTAAATAATAAAAACAAAATATTTACCTTTGATCACGCGAAACCATTCCTGGTGAAATCTAACATTTCAACGACCAATAATTCCGTTATCGTCAGTGTGGTGAGTAGGGGTACTCCAGCGCCAGTTGGGGGTACTTCTACGCCAGTCTGGGGTACTTCTACGCCAGTCTGGGGTACTTCTTCGCCAGTCTGGGGTACTCCACCGCCAGTTGGGGGTACTTCTACGCCAGTCTGGGGTACTCCAGCGCCAGTCTGGAGTACTTCTACGCCAGTCTGGGGTACTTCTACGCCAGTCTGGGGTACTTCTACGCCAGTCTGGGGTACTTCTTCGCCAGTCTGGGGTACTCCAACGCCAGTTGGGGGTACTTCTACGCCAGTCTGGGGTACTTCTACGCCAGTCTGGGGTACTTCTTCGCCAGTCTGGGGTACTCCACCGCCAGTTGGGGGTACTTCTACGCCAGTCTGGGGTACTTCTACGCCAGTCTGGGGTACTCCAGCGCCAGTTGGGGGTACTTCTTCGCCAGTCTGGGGTACTTCTACGCCAGTCTGGGGTACTTCTACGCCAGTCTGGGGTACTCCAGCGCCAGTTGGGGGTACTTCTGCGCCAGTCTGGGGTACTTCTACGCCAGTCTGGGGTACTCCAACGCCAGTTGGGTGTACTTCTTCGCCAGTCTGGGGTACTCCAGCGCCAGTTGGGGGTACTTCTTCGCCAGTCTGGGGTACTCCAACGCCAGTTGGGGGTACTTCTACGCCAGTCTGGGGTACTTCTACGCCAGTCTGGGGTACTTCTTCGCCAGTCTGGGGTACTCCACCGCCAGTTGGGGGTACTTCTACGCCAGTCTGGGGTACTTCTACGCCAGTCTGGGGTACTCCAGCGCCAGTTGGGGGTACTTCTTCGCCAGTCTGGGGTACTTCTACGCCAGTCTGGGGTACTTCTACGCCAGTCTGGGGTACTCCAGCGCCAGTTGGGGGTACTTCTGCGCCAGTCTGGGGTACTTCTACGCCAGTCTGGGGTACTCCAACGCCAGTTGGGTGTACTTCTTCGCCAGTCTGGGGTACTCCAGCGCCAGTTGGGGGTACTTCTGCGCCAGTCTGGGGTACTCCAGCGCCACCATGGGGAGTCAGAAGTGTATCTTGGGTAGTAGGGTGTTGTACCCCATCTGGGATAATTAGGGGTTTGACAAGGTGTTGTACCCCATCTGGGGTAGTCTGTGTAGCGAGGTGTGGTCCCCCATCTGGGGTAAACTGTGTATCTCGGGTAGGAGGGTGTTGTACCCCATCTGGGATAATTAGGGGTTTGACAAGGTGTTGTACCCCATCTGGTGTAGCGAGGTGTGGTCCCCCATCTGGGGTAAACTGTGTATCTCGGGTAGGAGGGTGTTGTACCCCATCTGGGATAATTAGGGGTTTGACAAGGTGTTGTACCCCATCTGGGGTAGTCTGTGTAGCGAGGTGTGGTCCCCCATCTTGGGTAAACTGTGTATCTCGGGTAGGAGGGTGTTGTACCCCATCTGGGATAATTAGGTGTTTGACAAGGTGTGGTCCCCCATCTGGGGTAATCTGTGTATCTCGGGTAGGAGGGTGTTGTACCCCATCTGGGGTAGTCTGTGTATCTCGGGTAGCGAGGTGTGGTTCCCCATCTTGGGTAGTCTGTGTATCTCGGGTAGCGAGGTGTGGTTCCCCATCTTGGGTAGTCGGTGTATCTCGGGTAACCACGTGTGGTTCCCCATTTGGGGTAGTCGGTGTAACTAGGAGTGCTCCACCCCCATCTGCTGGGGGAATCAGAAGTGTACCTTGGGTAGCGAGGTGTGGTACCCCTTCTGTAGTAGTCGGTGCTCCAATGTCTATAAGCCGACCTCTTCGACTTAGCGGCAGCATCATTTGGAAGGGAGGTAACAAAGCTAGCTCCACTGTCTTTCTTTTCCTCTGACTCTTTCAATATCTGTCCAGTAGGTGGAGCTACGGTGATGGCTACTTTGGCTTCACTTCCATTGAAGGTGAAATAGCAGAGAAGGACCGTTAGCAGGGAAGCCCCGCACAAGTAGAAGGAAGGTCTCATAGCTGCTGGCAGTGGTTGTGTGTCTTTTCCAGAACACACCGTAACCAGGAACTGACGAAATATACTCAGAAGTGAGTCCTTTTATAAGGCAGAGCTTCTATTGATCCTTGCAGTACATGCACGCAGGTGTAACTAACAACTAAATCTATGAAGGTATGTATGTTTACACATATGTAGATAAACACCAGATCAGGTATATATATATATACATACCTATATATATATATATAGGTATGTATGTATATATATATATATACATACCTGATCTGGTGTTTATCTACATATATATATACCTATATATATATATAGGTATGTATATATATATATACCTGATCTGGTGTTTATCTACATATGTGTAAACATACATACCTTCATAGATTTAGTTGTTAGTTACACCTGCGTGCATGTACTGCAAGGATCAATAGAAGCTCTGCCTTATAAAAGGACTCACTTCTGAGTATATTTCGTCAGTTCCTGGTTACGGTGTGTTCTGGAAAAGACACACAACCACTGCCAGCAGCTATGAGACCTTCCTTCTACTTGTGCGGGGCTTCCCTGCTAACGGTCCTTCTCTGCTATTTCACCTTCAATGGAAGTGAAGCCAAAGTAGCCATCACCGTAGCTCCACCTACTGGACAGATATTGAAAGAGTCAGAGGAAAAGAAAGACAGTGGAGCTAGCTTTGTTACCTCCCTTCCAAATGATGCTGCCGCTAAGTCGAAGAGGTCGGCTTATAGACATTGGAGCACCGACTACTACAGAAGGGGTACCACACCTCGCTACCCAAGGTACACTTCTGATTCCCCCAGCAGATGGGGGTGGAGCACTCCTAGTTACACCGACTACCCCAAATGGGGAACCACACGTGGTTACCCGAGATACACCGACTACCCCAGATGGGGGACCACACCTCGCTACCCGAGATACACAGACTACCCCAGATGGGGAACCACACCTCGCTACCCGAGATACACAGACTACCCCAGATGGGGTACAACACCCTCCTACCCGAGATACACTTCTGACTCCCCATGGTGGCGCTGGAGTACCCCAGACTGGCGAAGGAGTACCCCTGACTGGCGAAGGAGTACCCCTGACTGGCGGTGGAGTACCCCTGACTGGCATAGGAGTACCCCTGACTGGCGGTGGAGTACCCCTGACTGGCGTAGAAGTACCCCAGACTGGCGAAGAAGTACCCCAGACTGGCGGTGGAGTACCCCAGACTGGCGAAGAAGTACCCCAGACTGGCGGTGGAGTACCCCAGACTGGCGTAGAAGTACCCCCCACTGGCGCTGGAGTACCCCAGACTGGCGCAGAAGTACCCCCAACTGGCGCTGGAGTACCCCAGACTGGCGCAGAAGTACCCCCCACTGGCGCTGGAGTACTCCAGACTGGCGCAGAAGTACCCCCAACTGGCGCTGGAGTACCCCAGACTGGCGCAGAAGTACCCCCAACTGGCGCTGGAGTACCCCAGACTGGCGCAGAAGTACCCCCCACTGGCGCTGGAGTACCCCAGACTGGCGCAGAAGTACCCCCAACTGGCGCTGGAGTACCCCAGACTGGCGCAGAAGTACCCCCAACTGGCGCTGGAGTACTCCTACTCACCACACTGACGATAACAGAATTATTGGTCGTTGAAATGTCGGATTTCACCAGGAATGGTTTCACGTGATCAAAGGTAAATATTTTGTTTTTATTATTTAAGGGCGGCTGGGTGGTGGATTGGCAGTATCGGTAGAGGGTCGGATGACATGCTTTGCAGCATAGAGTTACGGCCCTTTATGATCTGAGTTCAAAGCCCGCCGACGTTAACTTTGCCTTTTATCCTTACGGGGGAGATGAAATAAAGTACCAGTAATGCACTGGTGTCGATTTCATTGACTTCCTTTCCCTCAAAATTGTTAGCCTTGTGCCTATATAAAAAAACCATTTGAGTTACGGCCCTTGCCATTCTGAGTTCAAATCCCGCCGAGGTTAACTTTGCCTTTCATCCTTACGGGGTCGATAAAATAAAGTACCAGTAATACTCTGGGTATTTGGTGGCCTTGTGCCAAAAGTAGAAACAATTATTTTTATTTTTACTCAAACGGATCACCTCCGCCATCATCACCACCACCACCATTATCCTCATTATCATCGCCATCATCATCATCAGAATCACCACCACCACCACCACACACACACCACCGCTGCCCCCACCTCCAACAACAACAACAACAACAACACTACCATAATCACCACCAATTCCGACACCATCACCATCACCACCACCAACAACAACAGCAACACCATAAACACCACCAATTCCAACACCACCAACACACCACCATTACTACACCACCACCACCAACAACAACAACAACACCATAAACTCCACCAATTCCAACACCGCCACCTCAACCACCACCACCACCACTACCAACAACAACAACAACAACGCCACCACCAACAACAGCACCGACAACACTACCCCAAACACCTCCACCACCACCACCACAACCACAGCAATGATTATATATTTTTCTATATTTTCAGATGGTACAACTCCAATACAATCTTCACCAATTTGGTTCTAACTTGAAACAAAATCCAGCTCCAAATCCAGCCATTCTTTATTTATATTTTTATCTTAGACTCAATAACTGTTTCTACTTTAGGCACAAGGCCAGCAATTACCCAGTGCATTACTGGTACTTTATTTTATCGACCTCGTAAGGATGAAAGGCAAAGTCAACCTCGGCGGGACTTGAACTCAGATTGTAAAGGGACGTAACTATGCTGGAAAGCATGGTGTCCGACCCTCTACCGATACTGCCAATCCACTGCCCTATCTTAGACTCAATAACGATTCTCTGTAATGGACTTTTTTTTTTAGTTTAAATAAAAATTGACGAATTATTTCATTAACCGGAGTATCTGTTATTTATTCACCTATATATTCTCTTATTCTTTCATTCTTCTACACACTTAATCCTTTATTCTCTGTCTAAACTATCATAACAGTTAATGTGTATTTATTTATATATTTATATATTTGTCACGCACTGAAAGGGAAATTTCTGACAAATATATAAATGTAATGTTCAATGGATGTGCCAAACAAAAGAAAAATGTGCAGCTCACCATATTGTTGAATTCAATGTATTACATCAGCGGTTACACTGATGATGTACATATGCCAATAGTGGATTACATCACAATCTAGGATTTGCAGGCCATTAGGCAACTGTAATGAAACACGTGTTAGTAAAACTCCTGCATCAATAAATTCTTCATTCTTCAGCAAATCCTGCTTAACATATATATGCTGTCTTCAGAAATAATGATTATTTCTGAAGACAGCATATATATGTGTAGGTATGTATATTCCCTCTGATAGTTTGTAAAATTTTTACATAGATCTATATGATATACATACCAACACACACATATATATCCTAGAAACGATCGTAAAATGATTAATTTTTTTAATATAAGGAACTGTTTCTTATTCATTGTTTCTTATTCAACTGTTTTTATTCATTGTTTTTATTAATTTATATATATATATTATATATATACATACATAATATATATATATAATTTATATATATATATTATATATATACATACATAGTGAAGGCGTGTGGCTGAGTGGTTAGAGAATTGTATTCGCAATCGTAAGGTGGTGAGTTCGATTCCTGGACCAGGCGATGCGTTATGTCCTTGAGCAAGACACTTTATTTCACGTTGCTCCTTCTACCTGGAGTTGCGACCGATAGATTGTATTAGCAATTGGAAAGACCAACGGAAACATTGTTCCCTCGGTCCGATTTGACAAAAAAAGTCGATCGTTCCTATATATATATACATACGTACACACATATACAAACACTCACACACACTCACATACATACATGGAGGCTGCCAACTCGTTTTCGAGTACGGCCACTACTTTATATCCATGTAGGAGAACTCCTACCGATGCGCTGAACGAGTGTGACTTTTTAGTCCAGCCAGCGACTTGAAAACTCTGGTACAAACACTATACTTGTGACAATTATTGACACATAGTGCTGGGCCCATTGTACCATGTGACGACAAGTGCAGAGAGATCTCATACATACACACACATATATATATATATATATATATATATATATATATATATATATATATATATATATATATAACGTAGGAGTTGTGGTAAGGAACCAGATGGACCATAACGTACCAGAGTACTCAATACTTAGGGTAGTAGAGTGGGTAATAGGAAAATGTATGACCCCGACGGCAGAGCTCAAGCCGTTTCGACAGCTATTTCTGGACATAGTCGTCGAAACGGCTTGAGCTCTGCCGTTGGGGTCATACATTTTCCTATATATATATATATTCTAGGGCTGGTAAAATTCCCGAGATCCATGGACGAGTTCTCTCCAGCGGTCTCTGTCCCTCATTATCGCTGCCATGTCCTGCGTCTCCAACAGACCAGTGCCTGTCCTTAACATACATTAACCTTGGTCTTCCTCTTCCAGTGTGTCCATCTAGGGGCTCCCACAGGAGCACTGAGTGCAATGTAAACTCTGGATGTCGGTGAGCATGTCCAGCTAACCTCAGTCTCCTGTGTCACTTTTGCGCTGACTTTTGGGAGGCTCCCATACAGCTCTGAGTTTTTCATCCTCAGTGTATACATATATATATAATTATGATTGGAACGCGGAGAGCGCAGATTACTGTTGAAATAGTAACAGAGGCTTCATCGTAATATTCTTTGACCATAATATAGTCTAATAATTAGGGCACTGAACGGTACAAAGATGGTTATCAGCCCATATCTTTCATTCTCATCTAACAAGAAATATGTTAATATTAATTGAAAACCCAGTAATTCAGAGCTACTTTAATTTATTTATTACGGAAAGCCCCAAAATATATATCATACTCTGAAGAATGGTATTATGACGAAAGAAACAGCAACAAAAACAACAACAAAAAACAAAGATTGCCAGGTAACTTACTTTTTTATTAGCTTCATTTTACAGTCCCTTTTTCGTTGTTTAGCCTTTTATCTCTTTCTACAGAAAATATAAGATTCACCTGGCCTGGATTTGAACTCAGAATGTGTGGAGCCTGAACTAGATACCGTTCCAGGTTCAGTCTTGGAATGTTTCGGCCTCCACCCACTTTTCTGTCGCCACAGTGCCGGCCGCCTTCCACACCATGCTGCCCTCGACGAGGTCATAAAGCATGGCTTGGACGCTGCAGGCTTCCCTTCCCAGCTCGAGCCGGTGGGGCTGGACCAAGGGGACGGCAAAAGGCCAGATGACATGACCATCTTCCCATTCCGCGATGGCAAACCACACGTCTGGGATGCCACTTGCACCGACACTTTCTGCAGCCGCAACCTGGTGCAGTCTGCGATTGACCCAGGTTCTGCTGCACGACTGGCTGGGGGGGCCAAACTCTCCAAATACCGGTCGCTCTCCGACAAGTTTGCGGTCGTACCCCTGGCAGTGGAGACTTCTGTTGTCCTCAGCCGTAGGGCTACCTCCCTACTCATCA
>OZ024762.1:35000-37500 GCA_964016885.1 Eledone cirrhosa
CCAAACAACACATCCTACTACACTACACCACATTACACACCTCCACAACCAAAACTCCACCACACTACATTACACTCCACCACACCATACCACACTACACTCCACCACACAACACTACACCACACCACCACACCCTACCACACCACACTACATTACACTCCACCACACCACACTATACCACACCACATTACATTACATTACAAATGTAATCACTAAATAAAAGGATTTGATATAAAAATAACCCGAACCCCGAATCCGGTCCTCATTCTAATCCCTAATCAACAAAACATAAAAGGTTTAAATACGGAGAAAAACTAGGAGAGAATTTCTGTAAGATTGCACAAACTAGAAAAGACGGACGTAACACAACCCAGGACAATATTGGAAAATTCCGAATTCGAAATATGTAAGGTATAAAAATATCTGGAGTTCTGGTGGTGGAGGTGTGTGGGGTTTAAACAATGGTGGCTGTGGTGTGGGTGTGTATGGGGGGAGGGGGGTAAATAGGGTCCTTACATAACCCCGTTGGTCACTGGTTCTGCTCACAACCCTCACATTAGACAACATATGAGATAAATGCGTTACACGACGCATTAAAACACTATCTAAGTGTGTTTTTCTACACTACACAACACATTAGATAAATATGTTTTACTATACTACACACTAGATAAATGAGTTTACAACATAAATGTAAATGTTGACACTACACAACACATTGTGTAAATGTGTTTTACAACACTACACAACAACAACAACAACAAGAACGGTAGCAATAACAGCAACAGCAGCAGCAATAGTAACAACATTAATAATAACAACTACAACAATAGCAATAACAACAGCGTTAACAACATCAACAACAACAGCAACAACATCAACAAGACCAATAACAACAGTAACAACAACAGTAACAACAACAGTAACAACAACAGTAATACCAGTAATGTTAAGTTAAACAACAACAGTAATGTTAAGTTAAAGAGTAAACCGGAAGCAGCTGAAATAACAGACAGGATTTAGAATAATTTGGCGGTCAACGTTAAAGGAATGGAGGGAAAGAGAAAGAGAGAGAGAGAGAGAGAGAGAGAGAGAGAGAGAGAGAGAGAGAGAGAGAGAGTGTGTGTGGGTGGTGGTGGTGGTGGTAGGGTAGTTACAGAGTAAATATACATACTTTAAATACATTAAATAGAACTGGAGAAATAAACCTCAATGAGGCAGATGTGGATTTCTATAATGGCCGCCATTTCTATAATGTCCGCCATGTCAACAAATGTATTAATACAAAAAATAACATTGAATTATCTAACAGTATAAATATCAAATAAAATAATAATGATGGTTTCTGGTTTAGGCACACGGCAAACCATTTTGGCGGGAGGGGAAAATCGATTAAACAACTCCAGTGCATTTTGTTTTATCGATCGCGTGAAGATGAAAGGCAAAACTAACATTGATAATAATAATAATAATAATAATAATAATGTTTTCTTTATTAACCACAAGGGTTTACACAAAGTAAACATTAAGGACAGTACAGGACAATACAGGACGGTACAAATGGGCATTTCTGCGTGTAAAAAAACCAAAAAAACAGAGGATGTAATAATAGAACAATGAAAAATTCCCCAATAGGGGGGAGACTTCCGAGGGACATTTGTGGAGAAAGCCCATTAAAAGACCACAGTGACCCTGACCACCAGGGAAAGTGCCCTCTCCCAGTTTTCCACCTTTAATTTACAGACACATACTCAGAGAAGGCCCATTCACTCGGGCCATACTTGCCTCTCTCACCCGTCTTTCAACAAAATGCTGGGAAGAGAGCACTTCTCTCTCTACCCTGATTTTCCTTTTCAAATGTATAATAATAATAATAATAATAATAATAATAATAATAATAATAATAATAATAATAATAATAATTGTTTCTACTTTTGGCACAAGGCCAGCCATTACCCAGTGTATTACTGGTAATAATGATTTCTTTATTGGCCACAAGGGCTGACACCAAGAAAAACATTACAGACGGCACAGGACGGTACGATGTGAGTTTTGTGCGTGTAAAGATTTTTATTATTTATATAAGAAAAGAAAAAAAAAGGACATAGAAACGTATATATATATAAACAATAAAAATGAAAATTGAAACAATGAAAAAATTCTCCAATAGGGGGAAACCTCCGAGGGTTACTCGTAGCGAAAACCACACAAAAGACCACGGCCACCCTGACCACCAGGGCAAGCGCCCTCTCTCAATTTTTCCATTTCTCAAACTACAGGCGTATATTCAGAGCGGTCCCGTTCACTCGGACCATTCTCGCTACATTCCCCCACCTCTCAACAAACTTGCTAGAAGGCAGCACTTGCCTCTCCACCCTGATTTTCCTCTTCAAGTGAAACTTGAAAAAGTTAATTAGGGATTCGCCGAAGCAGAAAGTGTCTGTCTTTAACCCTTTCAATCTTGTCCACCACACAATCTCTTTCGCCATGGCCACCAGGA
>OZ024762.1:57500-60000 GCA_964016885.1 Eledone cirrhosa
TAATCGTTGATTCAACTTGAGAGAAGTTATTGACCGGGTCTCATGTCAACAATGTTTAAGACCTACACACATATATATGTGTATACACACACATATATATATATATGTATATATATATATATATATATATATATATATACATACACACAGACATATATATATATATATATATATATACACAGACATACACACACACACATATATATATATGCATACATATATATATCTATATATCTATATATATATATATACACACTCACACACACATATATATATACATATATATATATGTATATATATATATATATATATATATATATATATATATATATATCGTAGTTAAATAAATTAAATAATGCCGAACAAATAATTTCTTACGAAGGTAACATTGTATGAAGAAGAGGGTGGAGGGTGGAGGGTGGGACGGGGACGAGGTGGAGGATGGGGAGGAGGTGGAGACGGGGGAAGGAAGTGGACCAAAATAATCCCATCAAACAACAACAACAAAATGGCGCAGATTCTCAAATAACAAGAACAACAGCAATAAACAAGAGAGCTAAATATAGGAATAAATAAATTTAAAGACGGACATTAAACCGTAATGGCCTTGACAGATGTCGGCCATTGTCTATTGTAGTAAGACAACAACAACAGATACAACAACAACTACTACTGCTACAACAACAATTACTACTGTAGAGACAGCAGCAATAACAACAAAGTCAACTACAACAGTAGCAACAACAACTACTACTGTAGAGACAGCAGCAATAACAACAAAGTCAACTACATCAACATCAACAACAACAACAAAAACAACAACAACAGGAATAATAACGACAGCAACATCAGCAAGATTAACAACATCAACTACAACAGTTGCAGCAGCAACAACAACTACACCAACAAGAGTAGCAACAATAACGACTACACCAACAACACCAGTAACAACAATGACTACACCAACAACAGCAGTAACAACAACGACTACACCAACAACAACATCAGTAACAACAACACTAAATAAACGCCATCATGTCAAATACAGAGAGGAAAATTTAACTTTTGTTAACACTCTAGGGTCCGAAAGACCGAAATAAAGGAGAACAAATCTCCCGTTTATTTATAAAGATAAATGAGGTGAAATACTGTGTATGTTTAGTGGTGATTGATTGAACTGTTTTGTATGTGTTGGTGTGTGTATGATGTGTATATAAGTATATACATACATATATATATATTAATATATATATATGTATATACTTATATATATATGTATGTATATACTTATATACACATCATACACACACCATTTTCATTTATATATATATATATATATATACATATATATATATATATACATATATATATATACATACATATATATATATACATACATACATATATATACATACATACATATATATACATACATATATATACATACATACATATATATACATACATACATATATATACATACATACATATATATACATACATACATACATACATATATATATATATATATATATATATACATACATATATATATATATATATATATATATATACATACATATGCATATATATACATACATTTACATACATATACATACATATATATACATATATACATATATACATATATATACATATATACACATATACATACGTATACAAATACATACATATATATATACACATACACATCAATTCGTTCTCTGTAAATGTATGTGTTTTCTCTCTCTCCATATATATATATATATATATATATATATATATATATATATATATATATATCTATATATATATATAATGTAAGAATAGACTAAAATAAAACTATTTCAGTAATTTTACACCTTTACCTCAAAATACTATATAGACTAAAGTCTATAATCTGTAGAACTTCACCTTTCCAAAATTATATTAACGTGTAAACATTTACAGTGTATTGAAAGTAACCATTGCAAGCAAAAAATACATCTTAAAATAAAAATATAATTTCAACTACAAATTTGTACTTATACTACTGTTTCGTTTTTGCAAAAAATATATATTAATTAAGATGATTAATTAATAAATTAATACGCCGAGAAACTCATCAGTAAGCAACGTCTTAAAACATACCTTATGGCTTTTACAAGAAAATTTAAGTGAAATACTAGACAACAAACAGCATCTTTCAGTAAAAAGACTAATATTATAAATAAAATTCCATATAATTTTAGCTTTAAAATAGTAGGTCGGACGTTAACAGCCAAGGGTTAAAAGGGAAGCTAGAAATAGACCTATAAAAACACTCGAAATAGAAACAACTCTACCTAGATTATGTTGATTAATTAAAGGGAGTAGCAATTATATAAGAATAGACGAAAAAATAATTATTATATATGTATATATCTAATCTATCTATCTATCTATCTATCTCTCTACCTATCTATCTATCCATCCATCTCTCTATCTTTCTATGTACCTAAATCTCTCCCTCTCTCTATAT
>OZ024762.1:65000-67500 GCA_964016885.1 Eledone cirrhosa
AACATCATTGGATACCATCAGGGTTGCAGGTGTTATATCAGAGTTTTCCTTCTCCTAGAATTCTGCCTTGACAAAGGCTAAGGGGTCATCTCTCCCGGTGATTTTGGATGGCCATTGACTCTTAAGAGCTCCTTTGCCCTTTGACAGGTTTTGTTTTATATATATATATATATATATATATATATATATATATATACCTATTATACAAGTTGAGGATAATGATTTTCTTCCTATGTATGTATATATATATATATATATATATATATATATATATATATATATATATATATATATATATATATAGAGAGAGAGAGAGAGAGAGAGAGAGAGCAAGGTTTCCACATCAGTGATAGATGATTTGCATAACGTCGAGTGCTTTAATTCATTGTATCATCGTTTACTAACCGGGATAACCAGTTCTACGTATTGGTAAACAACATAACATAAATAGTGCATATTGTATATATATATATATATATATATATATATATATATATATACATGCACGTTTGCAGGTATATCTTTATATAGTATATATATGTACGTATACACACAGTTAGACACACGCTCGCACAGACAGATACATACATATAAGATATATATGTGTGTGTGAGTGTGTGTATGTGTGTGTGCGTTTGTTTAAGTACACGTGTGTGTGCATGTGTCTACATAGCTATTAGTGAAACACACCTTTTTTTGAAAATAACTATTAACATCAATGGATTATATTTACGTTTATGCAGAAACGTTACAATGAAGGTTGCGAGTTCACACTTGGGAAAAGCACATTTTCTATTACCAACTTCACTACCTCCAGTACTCAATAGATATTTATATATGGCAATGAAATATATCCAATTATTTGCAGGAATCAAAGAGGCAGTTTTATACAGAAAAGCATGTAAAACATTTGAAATAATTAGATTATATAATTGAATTTATGTTGAAAATAACAATATGTATTTACTATTTTAAGTAGAAGTACACAAGTTTTGAAAATATTTTGAAACGATATTTATTTTATTGCGTACATGTAAATAAAGGATGGCGTAGATTGATTTAATTTAGATATTATCCTAAGTTCATTATATAAATACATATTTGTGTCTGTGTGTGTATGTGAGAGTGTATATATGTGCGTGTGAGTAATGTAGTGTATATATATTAGACACTCAAACACACACACTCATAAACACACACACACACACACACACATATATATATATATATATATATATATATATTTGTGTGTCATTATGTGTAAATACGAATGTATGGAATTATGTATATATATATATATATACATATATATGTGTGTGTGTGTGTGTGTGTGTGTGTGTGTGTGTGTGTGTGTGTGTGTGCAGATGTTTAGGTGTGTATGTTCATTGATTTTTAGAATACTAAATCTATAGAAAAACACAATACACAACCCTGAATATACACACCATGCCTATAAACACCCATTAATTAAAGCATAGATACGCTAAGGTGTCAATGAATTTAAGTAGAATGTATACATAAAAACATTCATAATATATATGCAAGTGTATTATACATACATAGTCATACATACCCCCACACAGATACATCCATACATAGTTCTCGTGTGATTTATTCAATGGAATATATTATGAGATGTAAAGAATGCCATCTACACTACATTAGTCAAACGGGTCTGACACTTTAACAAAAGACGATACTACACCGTCAACAAATTAAGAAACCGTACACCAGAAAAATTACTGAGTCAATATATTACAAGTGGATACACGTGGCCTAGTAGTAAGGGTGTTGACTTACGATCATAATGTCGTGGGTTCGATTCCTGAGCTTAGTTGTGTGTTGTGTTCTTGAGCAAAACACTTCATTTCACGTTGATCCAGTATTCTCAGCTGAAAATAAGTAGCAGCAATAGCTGGGGGGTTTAACCCTGCGATGGACTGGCATCGCGTCACAAAACCGGGATTATCACCGGCCTAACGAACCTGCTGACTTGAGACAGGCTTTACAATATATTACAAAGTGGCTGAAGAGGAACCTTTCCAAATTCCAATATATTCCCATTATGTCAATGTAGATATTCGACATCGGAACAGCAACTCATAAATAAGAAAATGAACTTTATAACTAAATACCGATCGAAAGCAAAATTGTTGCACTTTGGCTAACAAACGACATTTACTTACATTCATAGTCAAACCAGAGTTGGGTCCCTTGTTATGGGACAACTAGTATACAACCAGTTGCATGTTTGCCTTTGAAAGGACGTATGTGACTTACAACACGTGCAAAATATATTTAACATGATTGCACCAACATACGTAAAATATACTTGACACTAGCACAGAATAAAATGAAACTTTGAAAAGCTACTCATAGCGAAACCCGTTATTAAAAAAACTAATTATGTAACCATGACTATTCCTGACAACCTAATGTACTCTAATTTGTTTTAGATGAACTAAATGTACTGTAAAATTCCATGTTTATCATACCAAAC
>OZ024762.1:75000-77500 GCA_964016885.1 Eledone cirrhosa
CCACCACCACCACCACCACCACCATCATCACCAAGTGCTATATCTATATCATAAAACTTAATGTTACATAATTAAAGGCTTCTAATTTTAGAAAAATGATTAGTTATTATGTGGTGGGAGGGGTTATAAATAGATTTAATCGATTTCATCGATTGCAAAGCTTGATTGGATCTTGTCTTCGTTTTATCGATCTCAGAAAGATCAAAGTTAAAGTTAACCCCGACTTCATTTAAACATCGAAGCAAGAAATATAAAACAAGAAAAGTTACTAGTAAAATAAAAATAAAAATAAAGACAAACCCCATCAACGATATTTTGTCGAGGAATCTACCGTTTTATTTTACACAACCTCTCTCAATGTCTTTCTGATATACAGATCAATATAATCGATATGGCTTCTCTAAAGTCAGTGGTCGAGCAGTTGAAAATTCCCAGAGTTAACAGTCGATGGGTAAACCGAAGGGTGACTGGGTAGAGCCTCTTGTTGACAGGCAGATATGTATGTATGTACAGGTTCGTAACTCCTGATAGAGTTGTATGGGGCGCCGTGCTGACATACGGCGTTTTTCGGCCTGGCGTACCCCCTCCCTCTCCAGGCCTGAGTACAGCAGATTTCTTCCAAAGAAAGGAAGAATCGACTCCAGCACTAGACTGGTACTTTTTTTATCGACCTGGAAAGGATGAAAAACAAATTTGACATCGGCTGGAATTGAACTCAGACAGCAAGGAATCGGAACGAATACCATAAAACTTTCTAACGACTCCAGGAAGATATATAGATGTGAATAGGTGTGCCCCGTAAGTCTAAGTCAAAAGTCTGTCTTAAGCCAGAAGGCTCGTTAGGCCGGAGCTTATTCCAGTTTCTGTGGCATGAAGCGACTGAGAGTACAAGACTTCCCCCTGGTCAGGACAGCAGTCCATCGCAGGGTTAAACTCTCAGTTATTACTGGTACTCATTTTCACCTGAGTATACTGGAGGAACGTGAAATGAAGTGTTTTGCTCAAGAACACAACACGCAACCCAGCCCAGGAATCGAACCCACGTCATTACGATAGTAAATCCAACATCCTTACAACTTGGCCACGTGCCTCCTATAATAGATATTGCGATCAGATAAAATATAATCAATACAAAAAGAGTAACGTTAATTAAAGGGAAATCGCGATTTGGTTTCGAGTTTCGATTTTCTATCGATACTCTTTCTATCGAGCCGCTTACGTCTTTGAGAAAGTCAGTAGATGCCGACTGCAGAGGTACATATTGTTTTATCGATCTGTGGCAAGACAAAAGGCGAAGTTAACACCGGCACTGTTTGAACTTTAAAGGGAGGTAATTGAATGACAAAGCTTTTTATCCGGTATTTTATTGTTTCGGCTTAACAATCCCCTCTTCACTTTATTTTTCAAATAGATCGAACTAAGATCATTGTGATCGATACTGTGGTGAGGTCAGTGTAATCTATATTGTGGTGGCAGCATGGGTATTGGGATTATTGGAATAGATAGAGCATTTAATAGATTGACTTGTGATGGTGGGGATGTTGGTTGTGGTGTGGTTGTGGTTGTGGTGTGGTGGTGATGGTGGTGGTGGTGGTGAGGAGCGATGGAGGTGGTGGTTGTAGTGTAGTGGTGGTGATATTGGTGTATTTATACACACATATGCATGTGTGTGAGTGTGTAAGTGAAAGTGTCTTCTAACCGATAAGCAGTGTTTAATTTTAAATAATGGGGAAATCTGTGTGAGTTCATGTCTCGCAGGTCACACTGTCCACATTCTTTAGTCATTTATCTTATGACCAAATTGTATGTCTAATTTTCTTTTTTCGTCCACTCATTCCTGAGAGGGTCGTGGGAAGGAGAGAGTCCCCAAACACTCCTTTCAGCAGGTCCTGCTAGAAGCAACCGTCTCAACTGATCCGGCTGGATCCCCAGGTGAGACCTGCCAAGCTCATGGATGTTATCCAACCATCTTGCTCAGGGTCTACCCCTGGGTATCCTACCAGTTGGTTTTGCTAGTAAAATCTGTCCAACGATTGTTTCCTGAGACATTCTAACACATAACCATAGTATCGGAGCTGTGGTCTCTCAATTCGGCGAAGTAGCGGCTCTCTGATATCCGAGCTACACCTTAAGTAACCCTAAGTAACGTTACTCCAAGGACACTTCGGAGGAACCCTATTACGTCTGCTTGTATTCGTGATTGTATTCTTTCGGTCATTACCCAAGATTCATGACCATAGGTAAGGGTTGGCACGAACACCAAATTGAAGATAGCGAGTTTGGCTTTTACACCTACCTCCCTTTTTCTTATTACCGAATGCTGAAGTTGGCGCATTACTGCACCAGCTCCTGCAATTCTTGCCCTTAATTCAGCCTCCTGCCTTCCTTTAACATTGATGAATTGTTAAATACGAGATGTGGTTACAACTGTGATTACAAAATTCCTGGCCATAGGAAATGGTTGGTACGAATACCGAATTTTCATTGTCAAAAATCTAAC
>OZ024762.1:90000-97500 GCA_964016885.1 Eledone cirrhosa
GAGGTCACAGCCAAAGATGGCTGTCACTGAAATATATATAGCAGTAATAAACGAAGCTAAATTTTAATCATTTGACTTTTATTTAACTTTATTTTACATTACTCCGGAGTAACCAAACCAACCTGCGCACTTCGTCGAGTGCTCCAGCCTGCATACTGAGGTGTTGGTATACAACCAACATAAACTCAATATATATATATATATATATATATATATATATATATATATATATATATATATACACATACATATACATATATATATCATATTTATACATGCATACAAAGGGTAAATGACCAATTGGACATGTTTAATGGCTGCCAGTCCCAACTAAATTCCATCTCAACAGAGCAGACGACATGTCGGCGCTAGTGAACATCTTTAATCAGACTTACTAAAGTTGACAGATGGTTAAAACTACAACAACTACTACTATTACTACTGCTACTACTACAACTGCTACTACTACTACTACTACTACTACTACTGCTACTACTACAACTTCTACTACTACTACTACTACTACAACTTCTACTACTACTACAACAACTACCACAACTACTACTACTACTACTACAACTGCTACTACTACTACTACAACTGCTACTACTACTACTACTACTACTACTACTACTACTGCTGCTGCTACTACTACAACTTCTACTGCTACAACTGCTACTACTACTACTACTACCGACAACAACAATAACATGTTTTCAAGAAATTAAAATGTAAATATTATCATTGGTTTTTTAAAATAAAAACAACAGTAACAACAACAACAACAACAACACAAATAACAATAAAAACAACAACAACAGCAACAACAACAACTACAACAACAGTAACAACAACAACCACAACAAGAAAGCCATTTTTTAAAGAAATTAAAATATAAATATTTTCTCTCTACGACATTGGAAGTCATTTTCAGAATCTCTTCCATCAAAACAGAAGTGAATGACAACGTGAAAATATAGACTGTTGTTGTTGTTGTTGTGCTTTTTCTTTTTCTGACTTCTACTACTACTACTACTACTACTACTACTACTACTTTAGATTTTAGACAAAGAAAATTACTTCTGTCTTAATTATATATTTTCTATATATACATATATATAGTAAGGTGTATTATTGGTTGCGTCATTATATATATATATATATATATATATATATATATATATATATATATATATTATATATATATATATTTATATATATATTATATATATATATATTTATATATATATACTTATATATATATACAGTATATATATAGTGTGTTTCCCATATTGCTCTACTCTACGAGTTGTTAACTAAATGAATTCAAAAGTTTAAAGCCGTGGTTTCCAACCTTTGCTCAGTAAAGTTAGAATTGGGAGGCCGTGAGACAAATTCAAAATCCCAAGTACTTTGTAAAGCAACAATATATATTATATTATATTATATTATATATAAGACCTGAAAAATGCGCAAGCTCAAAAGAGCCACAGAATGTTATAATAAGACTTCAAAAGTGTGAGACTAGAGTTGTTGCTAAAAACTATTGTAATCATTATCTATCGTACACTCTGTGGCATCCTTTTATAAAGGGACTCATAACGAACTCAATATGACACGATAATTATTTAAGCTAATGTTCAATATCTCATATTAGATGTTTAGTAATGATTAATATGAAATGCACTTAAACCGAATTCTATATTATAAATTCACTTAAATAATTATCGTGTCGTCTTGAGTTCGTTATGAGTCTCTTTTTTTATAAAAGGATGCCACAGAGTGTACGATAGATAATGATTACAATATTTTTGAGCAACAACTCTAGTCCAACACTTTTGAAGGTTTATTATAACATTCTGTGGCTCTTTTGAGCTTGCGCATTTTTCAGGTCTAGTTTAATATATTTTTAAGGCAACGCTTGTAATAACTCTAGTTAAACATGATATATATTAATAATAAATTATCGTTGTAATGTAATTAGATTATATAATTGTTATTTTATAAATGATCTTATAAATATTATTGTAAGATGTATAAAAATATTTTCAAACTTTTAATATAAACAACTACAAAAAACAATCAATATTAAATAAATATATTTTACATAATAATTGTTATAGTTGAATTAATAAAAATTAAATATTACATACAAATAGTCTAACATAATAATAAAAAAAATAATCTAACATAATAATAATAAAATAATCTAACATAAAACGAACAATAATATGGACATATATACAAGTAAATATGATACAAACAATATGATAATCATGTTATAACGAACTGAAAAAAAAAATAGTTGATATAAATTTTAAAAATCATAAATGAGTTAACAATATAACTTACCAAAACGAGAAAAATATTTTGATGATAAACGACGAAATACAGGAGGAAGATTCGAAAGCAAAACGATAAATAAACGTGCAAACAAAGTGGCGGATGCTTTTGAGCAACAATTACTCTCATTGGTTGATTAGCCAATAAGACGATGAAATTAGCCAATAAGACGATACATTACAAAAGATGTTTGGCAGGGATCACCACGGCCAGCGAAACCCCATGAATTTTTTATTCACAAGCTACGCATATATGTCAGACATGCAGACTTAAAACATTCTGTTGTTAGTCACTGCGTGTCTAACAGATATATTTATATATGTATGTATATATATATATTTATGTTTGTATGTATATATACATATATTTATGTCTGTATGTATATATACATATATTTATGTCTGTATGTATATATATATATTAATGTCTGTATGTATATATATATATTAATGACTGTATGTATATATATATATTAATGACTGTATGTATATATATATATATTAATGACTGTATGTATATATATATATTAATGACTGTATGTATATATATATATTAATGACTGTATGTATATATATATATTAATGACTGTATGTATATATATATATTAATGACTGTATGTATATACATATATTAATGACTGTATGTATATACATATATTTATGTTTATATATATATATATATATATATATATATATATATATATATATATATATATATATATATATATATATATATTGTTGGGTATCCATTCTTCTCTAGATATAAATATATCTTTCAATTGTTTTTTTTTATCACTAAATAACGGTCAGGAAAGGGAGAAGATATAGAGGTCGGTGGATTTGATCCCGTGAGAAAATTTAATGTAATATATATAATACATATAATACATATAATGGTAACGATACTGTTTAGAGTTCCACTGAGTGGAAGAGTGGCTTTGGGGCCGCACCAGCTTTTGCCTCTATAAAATATATCCACACACACATAGATAGATACATATAGATACATATATATATATATATATATATATATATATATATATATATATAAGATCTCGGCATAATTACATGCTACCTAGAGTTTCAAACATCAAGCAGCATAGGTAATAAATATTGTATGATCTATTCTTCGAAACCTTCTGGCACTATATATATAGATATAATAGAAAAAACGAAGACGTACTACCGACACTATATATATATATATATGTATGTGGTGGTGGGGGAGCAATAATTAATTATATCGACCGCAGTATATTACTGGTACATTATTTTATCGCCTCCCAGAAAGATAGAACGCAAAGTTGACCTCAGAGAAATTTGAAACAAGAATGTAAAAGGCCATAAAAGTCTATGCCACGAAGAATATCATCGGGCACACTGCCAACTTTACCAACTCAGCGCCCTTCAATAATAAATAAATAAAAACAAACATTTAATTAAATAAATAATTAATTAAATTAATAAATATATACATAAATTAAAAAAACGTCACGAAATACCTTCTTTTTGCTGTGAAGAAGTTGGTGAAAAATATTTCTGTTTCTGCGAGGGTTTGATATCAAGTTATACTGCAGGATAGTTGTAAACAATAATATATAAACAGACCAACGTGGCTAGAGAATCTGTCCTTTTTATCACTGACCTGTGTGGCTAGAGAATCTGTCCTTTTTATCACTGACCTGTGTGGCTAGAGAGTCTGTCGTTTTTATCACTGATCACTGTGGCGAGAGAATCTGGTCTTTTGTTTTCTGTCAGTTTTTTTTTTTTTTTTTTTTGGTCCTTTCGCTATTGATGACAGCTTTGACCGAATGCTCCTAGTTTAAAAAGTGGTGAATAATCGTGTTCATTAGTGTCTTTTATACAATTCCAAAGTGCTTAAGAAATCATCATGGACTTTGAGACTGACGGCCTAATTTGAATTAGAGTAAAAATAGAAAATATCCACGACGAATGTTAAAATAGTTTAAAAAGTCAGATTAAAACACGTGGTTCTGACGGGAATTAAATGAGATGAGAGAGACGGATATTATTAGTGGTGTTCATTTGATATTTGCATAAACACATTTTATATTTACATCAAATTTTAAATTTAGGAAATATTTATGTATTATATGCACATTATATATATATATATATCTATATATATAGGAGACGATCGACTTTCGTCAAATCGGACCGAAGGAACAATTTTTCCGTTGGTCTTTCCAATTGCTAATACTATCTATCGGTCGCAACTCCAGGTAGAAGGAACAACGTGAAATAAAGTGTCTTGCTCAAGGACATAACGCATCGCCTGGTCCAGGAATCGAACTCGCAACCATACGATTGCGAATCCAATTCTCTAACCACTCCGCCACACGCCTTCACATATATATATATATATATATATATATATATATATAATGTATGTGTGTGTGTGTGTGTATATATATATATGTGTGTGTGTGTGTGTGTGTGTGTGTGTGTGTATATATATATAATGTATGTGTGTGTGTGTGTGTGTGTGTGTATATATGTGTGTGTGTGTGTATATATATATATATATATATATATATATAAATGGCTTCTACAGAGCTAGAACTGTTTCATTCGGGAGAAATCATCAGGGCTTCCTGAGCTAGACAGCTCCAGGAGAAGTGCATGGAACAAGGTTTGGATCTGTATCAGGTTTTTGTCGATCTGACAAAAGCTTTCGATACTGTTAACAGAAATACATTATGGAAGGTTCTCCAGAAACTTGGTTGCCCTGATAAGTTCCTTGCTTTAGTTAGATCTTTCCATGACGACGTGAAGGCTTGGGTTAATGTCGGAGGTAACATGTCGGAGCCTATCTCAGTAAAAAATGGAGTGAAACAGGGGGATATTCCAGCACCGACCCTGTTTGCCATATACTTTACATACATACATGTATGTATGTATGTATGGTCCCGTAACACGCGATACAGTCGTAGGGACACCATATTGACATAGAGCGTTTCTTGGGCATTTTAAGCCTGGCAGAGCCTAACCCTCTCCAGACCTGAGTACCGTAGATTTCTACCAGAGAAAGATAGAAAGTGAGGGAGAGGAAATGAGAAAGAGATATAGAGGAGGAACCGATCCCAGTACGAGACTGGTACTTTTGTTTTCGACCTTTAAAGAATAAAAAACAAAATTGACCTCGGATGGATTTGAACTCAGAGAGTGGAGAGCTGGAACAAATACCATAAAGCGTTCTATCTGATGTTCTAACGACTCTACCAATTCACCAACTACATACATACTATATATATACACACACTCACACACATATACATATACATACATATTTATACATACATATATACATACACATATATATATATATAAAAATACACACACATATACATACATATTTATACATACATACATACACATATACATACACACACACATACACATAGATATATACATATACATACATATTTATACATACATATATGCATACACATATATATATATAAAAATACACACACACATATACATACATATTTATACATACATACATACACATATACATACACACACACATACACATAGATATATACATATACATACATATTTATACATACATATATGCATACACATATATATATATAAAAATACACATATACATACATATTTATACATACATACATACATACATACACACACATATATATATATATATAAATACACACACACACATATACATACATACATATGTATATATGTGTGTATGTAATATATCGATATTTAATG
Organism: Eledone cirrhosa; assembly: GCA_964016885.1. Taxonomy (NCBI): domain Eukaryota; kingdom Metazoa; phylum Mollusca; class Cephalopoda; order Octopoda; family Eledonidae; genus Eledone; species Eledone cirrhosa. The sequence continues at coordinate 96,105 of OZ024762.1, forward strand.
TTGACTTTATAGCTATATAAAATGACAGCAATTTACTGTAGCAGCTGCTCCACGGTTATAATGTCGTGTGTATATATATGTGTGTGTATATATATATATACATATGTGCGTGTGTGTGTATGTGTACATGTATATATATATATTCGTATGTATATAAATATATATATATATATATATGTGTATATATGTGTGTGTATATATATATATACATATGTGCGTGTGTGTGTATGTGTACATGTATTATATATTCGTATGTATATAAATATATATATATATATATATATATATATGTGTGTATATATGTGTGTGTATATATATATATATATGTGCGTGTGTGTGTATGTGTACATGTATTATATATTCGTATGTATATAAAAATATATATATATATATATATATATATATATATATATATATATATATGTGTGTGTGTGTGTGTGTACATGTATATATATGATGTGTGTGTCTATGTATATATATATATGTGTGTGTCTATGTATATATATGTGTGTGCGTGTGTAATAGATACGACTTTATCACATTCTAGATATATAATCTGCCCTGTTGCTGGAATCACCGCAACACTGAAATCTTCTTATTCTCCTTCTTATTCTTAGTCTTCTTTTTCTTCTTCTTCTTCTGACTTCTACCTTCTGAAATCCTAGCATCCAGAAATAAATAAATCCCACTTTTAAATGAAGTACCAGTCATATGTTGGGGTTCGTTTCATCTACTTTCGTTTCCCCGGGATAATAAACTCAGCTCTATGATTCATATTCCAGAGAAGATCACCAGAAGCTACAGATGACCCACATATCTTCCAGATGATCACCATATCTTCCAGATGGCCCACATAGCTCCAGATGACCCACATATCTCCAGATGACCCACGTATCTTCCAGATGATCCCCCATATCTGCCAAATGATCACCAAATCCTACAGATCACCTTAAACTACAGATGATCACCATTTATACCAGATGACCTTCATATCTTCCAGATGACCACCAAATCCTACACGTCATCGCCATATCTTCCAGATGATCGCCACATGCTACAAGATGACTCTCGTATCTTCCAGATGACCACCATATCTGCCAGATGACCACTATATTGATGACCAGTTGCGCAGTAAATTTATCAACTGCGCAGTTACGGATTCGTTGGTTTTGATTGGTCGAAGAACAATGTCACGTGATGAACTGAACTAAAAATATAAACAAACAAACAAATAAATAAATAAATAAATACAAAGAAAACATAAGAAGATAAAGAAAAAAAGAAAAGCTACAAAATTTAGGAATCTGATCAGAGAGAATATTTTAAATGTGTTCCAAGTTCGATCTGTAGTAATGTAAAGAAATCGAATTTTGCTTTATAGGTTGACGAGTCAATC
>OZ024762.1:105000-107500 GCA_964016885.1 Eledone cirrhosa
GTAAGGAACCAGGTGGACCATAACGCACCAGAGTACTCGATACTTTGGGTAGTAAACTGAACCTTTTTCTATATATATAGATACACACACACACACACACACACACACACACACATATATATATATATATATATATATATATATACACTACATGTATCCTTTCTTTTCTGCAGGTGAATCCATCGTCTGGCAAAATGAATAAAGATCGCAAAATTCTGCAAAATACGGTGATGGAATTGCACGGTTACCTCTACAGAAATGACACGGGACGTTTCATGCAGTTGTTGGAACAACGCAAACCAACTCAACGAAGATTGTTGACTGTCACTCGTTACAATGGTATCACACCATTATTTTATGCCGCCGTTACAAACAATACAATGATAATCAAATATCTCATCACACATTGCAACAGTCCAGTTAACCAGAGGTGTGATTTCTATAATTCAGAAAGGGTGACGCCATTTTGGGCAGCTGCTGTCAAACATAATTGTGAAGCCGTCAAAATACTTTTGTTCTTCGGCGCTAATGTCAATTCTCGAGGCTGGTGGGGAGCAACAGCTTTGATCAAGGTCTTAATCGAGAAGGATTTGTTAATGGCCAGGTTACTTTTAAGCTACAATGCTAACGTCGATGTGTGTACAAACGAAAGAAAGACAACTCTAATGGTTGCTACATATGACTTAGACATCACAAAAGAACTTCTATCGAGAACTCTGTACAGTTTACACCAACAAGACATTAACGGTAACACTGCTTTACACCACGCGGTGAGAAATAGACACCTGACTGTGGGTTCATTACTTGTCAGAGCTGGTATAGATCCGTTGATACCTAACCACAAAGGGGTCGATGCGTTAACTTTAGTCAAAGAACATCGGAAGAGGCTGACAGGGGTTCCCGCAGTCTGTCGACGACTTCAATTCAGTCCCCCTAGTCAACGGAGGGGCTGGCATAGACCAGACGTTCATAACTTTCAGCTCGAAGAATTTGATCACTCTGAACTCTGGTGTGATTATGAACATTTTGATTTCACTGACTGTAACCCAGATCGTCTTCCTGATTTTGATCCTATTGAACTACAGAACTGCTATTATCGGAAATAACAACCTTTCATTTTACACTCACAGTCTTCTTCTTCCTTATCTTCTTCTTCTTCTTCTTCATCCACTTAATCCTGAGATGGTCGTGGGAAGGGCAGAGTCCTCAAACACTCCTTCCAGTGGGTCCTGTCAGAAGCAACCGTCTCCAACTAATCCGGCTGGATCCCCCACCAAGCGAGACCAGTCAAGCTAATGGATGTTATCAAGCCATCTTTGTCGGGGTGGAGGCTACGCCCTTGGTCTCCTACAGGTTGGTTTCCCATGAAATTAAAAAAGATCCAAACACTATATTTCTTTTAGTTGTTATTGTTTTGTATTCTATAGATTGGGGGGAGGGCAACCGGGAGAGGGCACTTGCCCTGGCGGTCAGGGTGACTGAGGCTTTTGTGGGCTTTCTCCACAAGTAATCCTCGGAAGTCTCACCCTCGCCATCTCTTATTAGGGAATTTTCTTTTGTTTCTATTTATTCCTTTGTTTTGTTTGTTTTGTCATTTCTACCCACAGAAACCCACATTGTAGGTCCTGTGCTGCCCTCAACGTGTTTCTCCCTAGATAACTACTCTGTAAAACAATCTGCTTTGGTGGAAACAGAAACTACTTTGCTCAGAAAGTTCAATCTGATGTCACTTGACTTAATTGGGAGATTAAATATCATCTCCAGTCTTAAATATCATCTCAAGAACTGAGCAAACTTGGGATAACAACAATAACAACAACAACAATAATGATTTCTACTTTAGGCACAAGGTCAATTTGAGAGGAGAGGGGAAAGTCGATTAAATCGATCCCAGTGTATTACTGGTACTTTATTTTATCGACTGCGTAAGGATAAAAGGCAAAGTTAACCTCAGCCGGATTTGAACTGAGAACGTAAAGGGCCGTAATTCTAGCATGGCGTCCGGCTCTCTACCGATACTGACAATCCACCGCCCTAATATTATTATTAATAATGATAATAATAATAATAATATTTCGAAATATGATTATATTAATCTATTTTCTGGTTCTGAAATCGTAGATTTCTGGAAGTTTTTAATGATTATAATTGACTTTGACGTCGGGGTTAAGATTAAATTATATTTTGTTAGGTAAATTGCCATAAGATAATGAATGGATTAATAAGGTTTTACTTCAAAGTTAGATTTGGCAAGCTGATTATACATGAGATATTTAAATAATTGTTATTGGAAGAGAATATAAGGTTTAGTTATTAGCTCTGGCAGTTGTCTGTAGAGAAAGGAAAAAATTGCATCCAACGAGTCATGAAGTGCATAAATATTTAGAAATACATAAGAAATACGCCATCTTGTAATATAATATGATATAGTAAACCATTATACGACATAATATGATATCGTAATCTTAGAATATAAAAAATATAATATAGAATAATATAT
>OZ024762.1:142500-145000 GCA_964016885.1 Eledone cirrhosa
CAGATTTTACGGGCAAAACCAACCAGCAGGAGACCCAGGGGTAGACCCCGAGTAAGATGGTTGGATAACGTCCATGAGTCTTGGCTGGTCTCCCTCGGGGATCTAGCCAGATCAGTTGGAAACAGTTGTTTCTGAGGGGACCTGCTGGAAGGAATGTTTGAGGACTCTGTCACCTCAAAACTTCTCAGGAATAAGGGGAAGAAGAAGAAAGAAAGAGAAGTCTGAAGAAAACAGAGGAGAAGAGCTACTACTACTACTACCACCACCACCACCACTGCTACTACTACTACTACTACTACTACTTCTGCTACTACTACTGCTGCTGCTGCTGCTGATACTGCTACTACTACTACTACTACTACAGAACACGAGAAGCTGCGATTGTGAAATTATAGCTATTTAACTTTCGGCATCGGTAAGTCTTTGATCATCTCGCCATTGCTTCTCTACGGAATTCTGAAATGGTAATTAATTCTGGAACATTACAGCAACGGAAGTATTTTACCAAAGAACCGAAAGAATCGAGATATATTCTAACACCAACACCACTCCACACCTCCATGGTACTACCACACCAACACCGTTCCTCCATGGTACTACCACACGAACACCATTCCTCCATGGTACTACCACACCAACACCATTCCTCCATGGTACTACCACACCAACACCATTCCTCCATGGTACTACCACACCAACACCATTCCTCCATGGAACTACCACACCAACACCCATTCCTCCATGGTACTACCACACCAACACCATTCCTCCATGGTACTACCACACCAACACCATTCCTCCATGGTATTACCACACCAACACCATTCCTCCATGGTACTACCACACCAACACCACATTCCTCCATGGGAACTACCACACCAACACCATTCCTCCATGGAACTACCACACCAACACCATTCCTCCATGGAACTACCACACCAACACCATTCCTCCATGGAACTACCACACCAACACCATTCCTCCATGGTACTACCACACCAACACCATTCCTCCATGGTACTACCACACCAACAACCATTCCTCCATGGCACTACCACACCAACACCATTCCTCCATGGCACTACCACACCAACACCATTCCTCCATGGCACTACCACACCAACACCATTCCTCCATGGCACTACCACACCAACACCATTCCTCCATGGCACTACCACACCAACACCATTCCTCCATGGCACTACCACACCAACACCATTCCTCCATGGCACTACCACACCAACACCATTCCTCCATGGCACTACCACACCAACACCATTCCTCCATGGCACTACCACACCAACACCATTCCTCCATGGCACTACCACACCAACACCATTCCTCCATGGCACTACCACACCCAACACCATTCCTCCAATGGTACTACCACACCAACACCATTCCTCCATGGTACTACCACACCAACACCATTCCTCCATGGAACTACACACCAACACCATTCCTCCATGGTACTACCACACCAACACCATTCCTCCATGGTACTACCACACCAACACCATTCCCTCCATGGAACTACCACACCAACACCATTCCTCCATGGTACTACCCACACCAACACCATTCCTCCATGGAACTACCACACCAACACCATTCCTCCATGGTACTACCACCACCAACACCATTCCTCTATGGTACTACCACACCAACACCATTCCTCCATGGAACTACCACACCAACACCATTCCTCCATGGAACTACCACACCAACACCATTCCTCCATGGTACTACCACACCAACACCATTCCTCCATGGTACTACCACACCAACACCATTCCTCCATGGTACTACCACACCAACACCATTCCTCCATGGTACTACCACACCAACACCATTCCTCCATGGTACTACCACACCAACACCATTCCTCCATGGAACTACCACACCAACACCATTCCTCCATGGTACTACCACACCAACACCATTCCTCCATGGTACTACCACACCAACACCATTCCTCCATGGTACTACCACACCAACACCATTCCTCCATGGTACTACCACACCAACACCATTCCTCCATGGTACTACCACACCAACACCATTCCTCCATGGTACTACCACACCAACACCATTCCTCCATGGAACTACCACACCAACACCATTCCTCCATGGTACTACCACACCAACACTATTCCTCCATGGTACTACCACACCAACACCATTCCTCCATGGAACTACCACACACAACACCATTCCTCCATATTCTAACACCAGGAATTATTTCTTGGGGTTTTCTTGAAGAAGATAATTCTATTTTAAATTACTGGATATTTATTGAGAATTATGAAACGAACGATATGAACTTACAGACCCGACACCACCCCTTGATATTATATTGTACTACCACACCGACACCACTTCTCCACATCACAAGGTACTACTCCACTAACACCACTCCACCACATCACAAGGTGCTACTCCACCAACCACCACAACCGCCACATCACAAGGTGCTACTCCACCATTTTACTTTCTTCGT
>OZ024762.1:152500-157500 GCA_964016885.1 Eledone cirrhosa
TCCAGAATTAGTTGTTATTAACCAAACTAAATTGTCTTCTCAGTCCTCAGCACTCCACTTCTAATCTACTTCACATTCTAACAATTCATTTCATTTTAATTAATGTTGCTACACATATTGTAGTTGTTGTTGTTGTTGGTGGTGGTCTTGGTAGCCGTGAACCTGCGTGGCTGTGTGGTTAGAGCATACACAGACACATTATTTATATATATATATATGAATAAAATTAGAGCGAGAATTAGTCCGTCATCAGTGATCTTCCAGCCGTCATTGGTATTTATTCGCATTGAATTTTATTCATACGTATCCCATTTGCAACAACGCAGCACGCCAATTTCGCAACTGAAGGACCAATACTTATTATGTAACTCTCTCTCTCTCTCTCATATATATATATATATATATATATATATATATATATATATATATATATATATATATATATATATATATATATATATAAACAACAATAGAGAGCCGGAATGGGAAATTTACTTTAGAATGTTAATTCCGCGAAAGCACTGTACATATATCGGTGGCTCAGTTCTATCATGCGATTATGATGCAAGACTAGGCGATTTCATCAGGTGTTATTTGCATAATATATATAAATAAATAAATAAATATATATATATATATATATATATATAATGGCAGATCTTTTAGGGTTCGAGCCATGTCTTCGTTTCAAGAACACCTCCCTCCCTCCTCTCCCACACACCACACCTCTCATGCCACCCCCCACCCCCACATACCAGTCCTGAAGGTTCTTAAATAGGGTCACGGCCATTGACCCTTCCTTCCTGTTTACACTGTTTAATGTCTCAAGGGCGTGTGTGTGTATATAAGTGAATGTGTGAGCGCGTGTTTGTACGTATGTGTATGTATGTGTGTTATGCATGTGCTGTGAATGTATACTGAGTGTATGTTGTATGTATATATATATATATATATATATATATATATATGTATATATATACATATATATATATGTGTGTGTGTGTGTTATGTATGTGTCGTATGAGTGTTATATATGAATGTATATATGTAAGGTGTGTGTGTGTGTTGCGTGACTGTGTGTGTGTGTATCAATAAGGGGTGTGAAGGGGGACAGGAAGTTTTCCAATCAATAGGTGAGCGGTTGGCAGTTAAACACACCTGACAAAGGTAATATTTAACACCTTCGGGGGGGGGGGGGGGGAGCAGCAGGTGTCACAACAACAACAACAACATCTGCAGTAGTATGAAGAGTGTGTATGTATGTATATTTATGTATATGTATGTATACGTATATGTATGTATATGTATGTATATGTATTATGTATATGTATGTATATGTATATATATGTATATATATGTATGTAATGTATGTATGTATGTATATATATATATATGCATGTATATGTATGTAATGTAAATGTATATGTATGTAATGTAAATGTATATGTATGTAGGTATGTGTGTATGTATATATATATATATATATATGTGTGTGTGTGTGTGTGTGTGTAGGTCTGCATGTATGTATGTATATTTGCTCTTAATTTTGAGTTTTGACTTTCCACCTTCCCGGTGGCAAGGTTGTAAGGAAACAGAAATTGTTGTCTTCTTTTGTACAGTCCTTCATCCTTTGAATCTTAAGAATGTTTTACAAATGCTGAAGGATCCAGTATGACAGCCATTTCTATCTTATAAATTAAGGAGCTACCGTCGTTCTCCTCAAATCCAAGCCATACTTTAATCCAGATGGGTTGCTATATAACCTGTAGCTCCAATAATGGCGAGTATGAGGCTGTACGTGTATCTTAGATACTGGATCTGCAACCACTTCATCAATGGACCGTTGATATCCTCCTTCTCTTGTAATACTGTTACCACATTGACATGAAAGAAGCAGCTGACTTCTACAACAGATTATATTTTAAATGTGTGGCCTCCAATAACAATATCAGGCTGGTTTTACTTTGATTTGGTGGCAGTTTTTATTTGTATTGATATATTTAGCGAGGGTCATGTTGCCCTAATATTGCCACAAAAAAATAGTAAAACACACTCACTGTCTCATTTGGTTTTATCTTCAGTTTATTATTTTATAACAAGATCTGTTTCAACACACGATTTCATATCAAAAACATTGCAAAACAAAAACATCGCTGCTTTTTATTTGTAGCTTTTACCAATATTTCTTTGAGCCATTAGTCTCAACATATTCCTGATTTAATTTTGTCTTCTGTGATGCATTCCAGATTGTTCTACCATATCATGCCTCACAGAGAGGTTCTAACAAGAAGACATTCACAGTTGGCAATAATATGGTTAACATTTTCAACCACTGTTTTGTACAGCGCCTGAATATAGACAAAATTACATTAAAGCTTTAAATATATGAATACCTTATACAGTGGTATCAGAAACTATTATAATTTACCTCATATGTATATATATATATATATAGAGAGAGAGAGAGAGTGGAAGAGAGAGAGAGGGGTGTTAAAGGATAGGTTTAGAGATACTGTGGCGTTATGTGCTGATGATTTGGAGCCGGTCTCTGAAATAGATTTTTCAAAGAAACTGTTGTACCTGTGTGTGTGTATGTACGTATTTACGTATATATGCTTGTGTATGTATTTATGAAGGTATACAGTTGTGTATGTGTGTGAGTGTGTGTGAGTGTGTCTGTGTATGTGTCAGTGTGTGTGTGTGTGTGAAGCCGATACGGCAGAGATAAGAGGTTGTAAACGGAGACAGCCGAAGGCAATATCAATCGTTATTCACAGATTTCATTATCGAACTGTCAATATGAATTGAATCTTGTCAATTGATTGTCTCCCCTGATTGTCAGCTGACATGTGGTCAATGACAGAAATAGTGGTGGCGCTGTGTATGGGGTGAGGTGAGGGGATGGTGTTGTGGTGGGTATAGTGGAGGAGGGGGAAGTGACGTCAGAACATTAATGGAACTGACGTTTATTTAATGAACAGTTTGTTCTGTTTGTCGAATAAACTGGAACACTCACCATGCGAACCGACGGAGGTGCAACACTTACCAGGGGGGGTGGAGCTGGAGGAGGGGCAGAGAACCCCCCCCCCCCCTCACCCCACCCCCACCCCACCACCCCGTAATTATATTTTTCTCCCCAAACTACCAAAACTCATCTATTTGTATATACTCTACAATTTATGTAGAGAGAGATAGATATAGAGAGGAGGAGAGATTGATGTTTATTGGTATAGAGAGGGGGATTGAAAGAGAGTTCCGTATAGTAGATATAGAGAGGAGGAAGGTTTGGTGCTAATTGCTATAGAGAGGGGGATTGGGAGAGAGTGTTGTATGGTAGATATAGAGAGGGGGAGAGTTTGGTCCTAATTAATACAAAGAGGGGAATTGGAAGAGTGACAGAGAGACAGATAGATAGATATGTAGGTGGGTTAACATGTAGGTAGGGGGGTATGTGGTGGGTATGTTGATAGGTGACGAGGGAGAGAAATATCAACAATGACCAGAACTGTCTCAAGGGTGACACAGAATTAGACGGACATTGACACTAGCAAGGACATTGGTCAACACTGCTATGGCCAAACAAGGTAAATATACGCATTATACACACACACATATATATACACTCATATATATATCTCTGACGCTCTTTCTCTCTATCTATCTCACTCTCTCTTTCACTCTCTCTCTCTCCCTCTCACTATCCCTCTATCTCCCCCTCTCTCTGTAACATGATACAATATAACAATGTTCTCTATTGCCACTACTCACGACCTCACATCAGTCCACATGCCAACAGAATCACACTTCCTAGACAACAACAACAACAATGCAACAACAACAATAACACAATAATAGTAATTCTTTTTAAATATTTGGTATTCTTAAAGATCTCTGAAATATTCCTCAGGAGAGAGAGAGAGACTCGAAATAAACCTGATAAAATTTTATAACTAACTTTCAGAAAAATCTCCACCTCCGGGGACTTTGAAACTTTTCAATAAAACTACATTTTATCTTATTTTATTTTTTATGGTAAAATTGTTCAATGGATTCTAATTTGGTTTTAGGGGAACTCTTTAGAAATAATAATTGATAAATGTTGGTGTACGGCCAGAGCTGGATTTAATGGAGGGTCTCTACCAGCAAAGGCCGTAGCAATTTATGTGTGACCTCAGCTGGGTTTTTTTAGATTTAGGATGGTTAGAATTTTTTTTTAATTTAATACCTGTATGTATAACTTTTTAATTCCAATTACTTGCCCCAAGGTAACTTTGATATGTAAAATTGGTGGGGTTTGCTGTGTATTATGTTTTTGTGTATGAAGGGCTGCCCCACCACCAAACCTGAAGTGCCCAGGGGTCTCCCAATGTCTAAGTCCGAAGAACTGCTAGAACTGGTAGAACCGGTAGAACTGGTAGAACTGATAGAACTGGTAGAACTGGTAGAACTGATAGAACTGATAGAACTGGTAGAACTGATAGAACTGGTAGAACTGGTAGAACTGCTAGAACTGGTAGAACTGATAGAACTGGTAGAACTGGTAGAACCGGTAGAACTGCTAGAACTGGTAGAACTGATAGAACTGGTAGAACTGGTAGAACTGCTAGAACTGGTAGAACTGATAGAACTGGTAGAATGTCGAATATAGTTCCATTGGGCGTGATTCGTTCTTGATCTTTATATTCAGAGTTCAAATTACTGCCGCCAGGGGGCAACTTGGAATTGATGGTGATAGAATACGTAAATATATTTGTTGCTGTTGCTATTGTTGCTGCTGTTGTTATTGTTGCTGTTGTTACTGTTGTTGTTGTTGTGTTGTTGCTACTGTTGCTGTCACCGTTTCTCTACACCAGCCGTGACCCAGCATACCAAGTAGCAAAGAACCAATCCAACCATAACTCCCCCCCCCCCCAATATTCTGCTATTCCAATGGCATCCACCGTCATTTCTAATGGACGCCGAGATCTTCGGGTTCTTTGTAGTCTTTGGATATTGTTGCA
>OZ024762.1:165000-167500 GCA_964016885.1 Eledone cirrhosa
TAAATTAGATGCAAGGAACTACTAAAGTGTCACAATATATGTGTGGAGGGTGTGTCTGTGGTGGTGTGAACATGTATGTATATATATATATATATATATATGTGTGTATGTGTGTGTATGTATGTGTATTTGTGTATGTATATATGTATATGTATGTGTATGTATAAGTATGTATATATCTATGTATGTATGTATATATGCATGTATTCGGATAAATGTGTACATGTATGTATATATATATATGTGTGTATGTGTGTGTATGTATGTGTATTTGTGTATGTATATATGTATGTGTATGTATAAATATGTATATATCTATGTATGTATGCATATATGCATGTATTCGGATAAATATGTATATATATGTAAGTGTGCGTGTGAGTATATGTATGTATATATATATATATATATATATATATATATATATATATATATGTATGCATATATATATATATGTGTGTGTGTATGTATGTGTGTATGTGTGTCTGTATGTGTGTGTATGTATGTGTGTCTGTATGTGTGTGTGTGTATGTGTGTCTGTATGTGTGTGTCTATATGTGTGTATGCATGTGTCTGTATGTGTATGTATGTGTGTCTGTATGTGTGTCTGTATGTGTGTGTCTGTATGTGTGTCTGTATGTGTGTGTCTGTATGTGTGTCTGTATGTGTGTCTGTATGTGTGTCTGTATGTGTGTGTCTGTACGTGTGTGTATGTATGTGTGTATGTATGTGTGTGATCCACAACAATCAAATGGCGACCCTCGGGTGCGAAATTATATTAAATTGCTTTTCAAATTCATATTTCGTATATTTACTTGGCTCAACGTCACTATATTAATTGTGTGTGTGTATGTGCATGTCAGTATGTGTGTGTGTATGTGTGTGTGTGTATCTGTTATATATCGTATGTGTATGTATATATATGTGCATTCATTTACATCATACACATACATGTATGTCATATATGCATTATATGTGTGTTTCCATGTATATACATAGAATATATATATATATGTGTGTGTGTGTGTGTGTATGTATATATATATATATATATATATATGTGCGTATATTCATACATACATACATTCACATATATACACAAACATACATTCAAACATAAATATAGACACTCACACACATATATATATAGACGCACACATATATACATACATATATACACACATAGATACACACATATATACATACATATATACACATACATATACACACACACATATATACACACACATATATACATATATACACTGACACACATATATACACACATATATACACTCACACGAGAATTCTAAAGCTGGCAAGACTACAAGTTGTCCAAGGTTGAGGTCATTTGTCCTGTAGCAATGTTTGAGTATTGTAGCTTCTGTCATTATTAGATATAACCTGAGAGACCTGAACATAAACACACAATTACACCTCATAATAATGCTCTATATATAAACTATATATATATATATATATATATGTATAAACTAGATAAATATATAGATATAAATAAACTATATATATATATATATTTATATGGTTATATATATATATATATATAGATAGATAGGTATACACATATACATACATAGATATACACACATAGAGATGGAGAGAGCTATACATACACGCACAAACAGATATACATATATACATACGTACATATATACATATTTAGCAGGAATTATTGTTGTGGTTCTGATATTTTGTATTTGTGGTTTGTCATTGAGGTTGAAATATTAGGGAAATTGTTTTGGGCGTCGTGTTTTGTTGGAAAACCACCAGGACAAAAAATGAAGTGAGGCAGAGGAACAAGTAAAAGTAAAGTATTAAGTTTTTTTATTTTTCTTATAGTATACGACGCCTCCATGTAGCAAAATATATCACAATGTGAATATGTTAAAGGTTTGACATAACGGAAAATATCCCATTAACACATTGCTAGATTTAGTTATTCACAGATAACTGTATTTTGTTGTGATATATTAGAAATCTGTGTGAATGTGTGAATGTGTAGAGACGTTGGACTTTGGTTAAGATAAGATATTGCCTTGTATACAGCAGAATTGTTGGCTCGACTACAGCGCTAATTCGGAATGGACTCATAAACGATAATATTACTGAGGCAGGATATTTAATATTCTGCAAAGGCATAAATCAAGGCATAAGAAAATGAATAGTAAGCATAATTAACTTACAGACCTGTTTCGAGCTTGGAGACAATGTCAATTACTGTTATTAGATAAATATATTACAAAGTTAAGATGCAAACTCTCTTCAGTTGGAACATCTTACTAAACATAGAAGATACACCCATCCACCATAAAGGCAAATTTGAAACAATGTATATATATATATATAGTAATAATAATAAATTTGGAGACTAAAATCCAAAGAGGGCTCGATAAGTATAAATATATATCAAATATATAAGAACCGTAGAGCAAATATTTATTAAAATAACAGATTAAAGTTTAAGCAAAGAATCGCTGCT
>OZ024762.1:177500-180000 GCA_964016885.1 Eledone cirrhosa
TTAGTTGTAATGATTAGTTTAGTTGTTATTATCCAACATCAACCAAGATAGACAGAACTTTGATATGTGATAAACATAACATGTAGATAAATTGTAGGATATATACAAATTATTGGGGGGGGGGGTTATGGCCTCCCTGACTCCACCCCAGTTCCACCACCCCTTGTAAATAGATAGATTTGTAAAGTTGAACATGTGCATGTCTCTTTTGTAAAGAAAGAAAAAGAAAGAAAGAGACAATTTAAAATCCTGTGATTTTTCTATAAAAACTTCTTAAGATGTGATGAAAGCAGATTTCCAAATAAAACGAATTCTTGATAATTTTTATAACTGTTGCAGTTTGACAGACGACTTAAAGTGGAGAACTGGAAAGCTGTTGGAATTATAAACAGACACAATGTGTGTGTCTTGATCTTTTTACAGAACTATGATGTCGAGAGGATTTTATTCCAATTTATTTTGGCTTTATATATATGTGTGTATGTGTGTATATATATATATATATATATATACACACACACACACATATATATATTCTTTTACCTGTTCCAGCAATCCGTCTAAGGCCATGCTGGGGCAACACCCTTGTTACTAACTACGTATACTTATATATATATATAGAGATATACGATATTAACAAATGGAAACTATATTTATAAAACCATATCTATTTCATTATACATATTTCAAGGACACAAAGTTAAATTATGGTATGCCTTCATCAGACAAAATACAATATATACCAGTTTTATAAATAAACATTGACGTACCCTTTTAAAATGCAACCGTTACTTTTGGAAGACATCAGGATCATATAGATAGATAGATAGATAGATGTATATATATATATGTATATATATATATATGTATATAAGGTAAAAAGAAGCTTAACACAGATAAGAGATACAGTAGTATTTATTTCTATCATTTACATATGTTTCATCACCAGGTGTTGCTGTTCTTTTTGTTGTTGTCTTGAAATCGCAATCCTCTGTAATCAATGGTAAACAGTTTAAATACAGATGAATATTACAACGTTACTGGCCTTGAGACTAAAGTATGAAAATCATTATTTTCAATAATGGCTTTGCCTTTCATCCTTACGGGGTCGTTAAAATAAAATACCAGTAACACTGGGGTCGACTTTCCACTTCCCCTAAAAATTGCTGGCCTTGTGCCTAAAGTATAGAAATTATTATTATTTCCAAAAAGATATTAAGGTTTTTCTCGCCATTTCTCAATAAACCCTTTGTTATTGATGTCTCAGATACCCCCAATAACTATTATCTACAGCTTCTCCATCAGTTATTATCATTTAATATTAGATTAAATTTAAAACTAACCATTTTTGTGTTAATTCTTTTATTCATTTGGTTTTAGTTTTTCAAATTATTTATTCAATATTTGCAGCAAAATGTGTATATATATATATACGTATGTATGTATATATACGTATGTATATATATATACGTATGTATATATATATACGTCTGTAATATATGTATGTATATATGTATGTATATATATATGTATATATATATGTATATATATATGTATATATATATATATATGTATATATATATATATATGTATATATATATGTATATATATATGTATATATATATGTATATATATATGTATGTATATATGTATATATGTATGTATATATGTATGTATATATGTATGTATATATGTATGTATATATGTATGTATATATATGTATGTATATATATATATGTATGTATATATATATATGTATGTATATATATATATGTATGTATATATATGTATGTATATGTATGTATATATATGTATGTGTATATATATATGTATGTATATATATGTATGTATATATATATGTATGTATATATATATGTATGTATATATATATGTATGTATATATATATATATATACACATATCCATATATATGTATGTATATACACATGTAATATATATATACACACATATATATATATACAAAAATATATATATATCCATATATATACACATATATATATATATATACATATATACATACGTATATATACTTACGTGTATATACTTACGTGTATACAAATATATATATATTTGTCATGCTTCAACCAAAATGTTTACCCAGTGATCTTGATGATAAGAAACTCCATTAGCAGAAATCAGTAGAAATCAGAATGTTCACCTCGTTACAGGAAGTTCAGCCCATAAACAGGAAGTGACAGATGTCTTCAGCTCACCATCAATATATTCTGTTTGTTGTACTACACAGTTACCAGCTCTTGTTTCGCTTAAGACATATCATATTAGATAACTCATACATATGTATATACATACATATACATACACAATAAGCATTTATATACACATATACATTTACATATATATATACTTATACATACACATACATATATACATATAAATACACAATAATTATTTACATACACATACATGCTCTCACACTCAGGCACATACCCATACACAGCCGATAACAAGGCATGCGATAA
>OZ024762.1:192500-195000 GCA_964016885.1 Eledone cirrhosa
AAATGATACAGTTCTCTGCTGCTACATACATTCTATTCTCTCCATTTATGGTTTCATCTCTCTCTGGCATTGTATCACCTTCTCACAGGAACCTGAGACAGGTCAAGTCCATAGCTTGTCTCTCATATATATATATATATATATATATATATATATATATATATACATGCACATATATATATATACATATACATATAATCATACATATATATTTATATATACAATTTATATATAAATGTACATAAATATATATATACCTATATATATATATATATATATATATATATATATACATAAATATATATACATATATACATAAATATATATACATATATATATATATATATATACACACACACACACACATCAATACACTCACTAATACACACCAATAAACATTCATAAACCTACATACACACAAATGAACCGTGAAACAATAGAAAAACTGTGTTCGTTATTAATTGAAATGAAAAGTTTTTTAATCAAGCGAAAGGTTTGGAGACAATTAATGAATAACGGATTTAGCTTCTTCTTCTTCTTCTTTAGCTTCTTGTAACTTCTTTGCCTTCTTCTTCTTGGTGGTAGAGAGAGTGGTGGTAGTAGTAGTAGTAATAGTAACAGCAGTAGTAGTAGTAGTAGTAATAATAGTATAGGTGGTAGTAGTAGTAGTAACAATAGTATAGGTGGTAGTAGTAGTAGTAGTAGTAACAGCAGCAGTAATAGTAACAGCAGTAGTAGTAGTAGTAGTAACAATAATATAGTAGTAGTAGTAGTATAGGTGGTAGTAATAGTACTAACAGTAGTATAGGTAGTAGTGGTAGTGGTCACTTACCTGCCTCATATTCAGTATTAGTGTATCACTGATAACCATCGGCCAATATCTGGTCAGTCTTTCAATGTGTTTCTTGGCTGGACAGTGGTATTGGTGGTAGTATCGGTGGTGGTATTGGTGGTAGTATCGGTGGTATTAGTGGTAGTATCGGTGGTGGTATTAGTGGTAGTATCGGTGGTGGTATTGGTGGTAGTATCGGTGGTAGTATCGGTGGTATTGGTGGTATCGGTGGTGGTATTGGTGGTAGTATCGGTGGTGGTATTGGTGGTAGTATCGGTGGTGGTATTAGTGGTAGTATCGGTGGTGGTATTGGTGGTAGTATCGGTGGTAGTATCGGTGGTATTGGTGGTAGTATCGATGGTGGTATTGGTGGTAGTATCGGTGGTAGTATCGGTGGTATTGGTGGTAGTATCGATGGTGGTATTGGTGGTAGTATCGGTGGTGGTATTGGTGGTAGTATCGGTGGTAGTATCGATGGTAGTATCGATGGTGGTATTGGTGGTAGTATCGGTGGTATTGGTGGTATCGGTGGTATTGGTGATAGTATCGGTGGTGGTATTGGTGGTAGTATCAGTGGTATTGATGGTAGTATCGGTGGTAGTATTGGTGGTATTGGTGGTAGTATTGGTGGTGGTATTGGTGGTAGTATTGGTGGTGGTATCGGTGGTATTGGTGGTAGTATCGGTGGTATTGATGGTAGTATCGGTGGTGGTATTGGTGGTGGTAGTAGTAGTAGTAAGAGGTAAGAGAAACAACAACATTAATACCAACAACAATGGTTTTCTAATTTAAGCAGAAAGCCAACAATTTGGGTGGTATGGAGGGAGGGAAGGGGATGTTGATTATATGGACCCCAGTACAGAACTGGTATTTGATATATTATTGAAAACCCACACCCTGTTCACTTTGATGTCATGACAATAAACACCCAGTCTGTCCTTTGAGGAGCAAGACATGGTCATGTGACCTGTCTGGTCCTCATAACATGACAGTCAAACCCATGCAAGCATGGAAAACAGATGTTAAACTGATGACGGAAATATTTTAACACAAGGCCATCAATTAAGGGGGGTAATTAATTCGACCCTAGTATTTTACTGGTACTTTAGTATATCGACTTCTGGAAGGATGGCAGACAAAGTCGACCTCTGTGGGATTTGAACTCAGAACATAAAGAGCTGTAAGTAATACCCCAAAGCATTTGATCGATGCTCTACCAATTCTGCCAATCTACCAAGGTGCTAATGGTGATCATAAAACTAACTTACCTCTCTGCATTGGTAGAAGTATTGAATCAGGACTGGGAACTGTTGTAATAGGAGCCAACCGGTTTTCTTTCATGAATTCACCAAAGTCCTTCATTGGAGAAGAGAAGAAGAAAAGCTCTCAGATAGAAAAATATAAAATAACAACCATATTATGGATGACAAAAGAATAAGACAATACAACAGGATGATTTCATACAATTGAAACAGTTCTAGTCCTGAAGTTGTTTCAATATAAAACATGTCTATAATCTACTAATGTAATGAGTAAGTTTTTAACTATGGTCACCTCCCAATACCAATAATTATATATATATATATATATGTGTGTGTGTGTGTGTCTGTGTGTGTGTGTATGTGTATGTGTGTGCAAACATTGAAAAACAGACATAAAAATTATGAT
>OZ024762.1:202500-217500 GCA_964016885.1 Eledone cirrhosa
TGCCAACTCTTACCTATGGTTGGATAATGACCGAAAGAATACGATTGCAAATACAAGCGGCCGAAATGAGGTTCCTCCGAAGGGTCTTTGGAGGAACGTTACTGGATAGAGTGTGTAACTCGGAGATGAGAGTCACTCCAGGTAGAGCTGCTACTTCTTTGAATTGAGAGATCACAGCTCCGATACTATGGACATGTGGTTAGAATGTCTCAGGAAAGAATTGCTGGACAGATTCGTAGCTCAGAGATGAGAGAGTCACTCCAGGTAGAGATGCTACTACTCCGAATTGAGAGATGAGAGAGTCACTCGAGGTAGAGCTATTACTTCTTTGAATTGAGACATCACAGGACATGTGGTTAGAGTGTCTCAGGAAAGAATTACTGGATGAATTTTATGGGCAAAACCAACCGGTACGAGACCCAGGGGTAGACCCTGAGCAAGATGTTGGATAACATCCATGAGCTTGGCTGGTCACGCTTGGAGGATCTAGCCAGATCAGTTGGAGACGGTTGCTTCTGACAGGACCCGCTGGAAGGAGTGTTTGAGGACTCAATGACCCTCTCAGGAGGAGGAGATGACAAAGACTTACCACCAAGGAGGAAGTTGGTGAGACAGGACGAAGGTCGGCTGTTGACATCCACCGGAGTAATACGATGACAGCTGGTACAATGGTGGAGTTCTGTCAGAGAAACAGGTAAATATAGAGATACAGGTAAATATTGAAATACAGGTAAATATGGTAATATGACAAAAATCCCACACCTGGAAATTCTTGGACTAGACCGAGGAAGTAATGTTTCCACTAGTGTTTCCAATTACTAATACTATCATACCAGTCATAACTACTGGTAGGTAAATATGTGTGTGTGAGTCTCGGGTTCAATCGGAAGTAACCACAGTAAGGTACTCAATACATTAGTAGAGTGTAAACATCAAGTTTAATATAGAAATGGCTTCTACGGAACTAGAACTGCTTCATTCAAAAGAAATCATGATGATTTCTTTTGAATGAAACAGTTCTAGTCCTGTAGAAGCCATTTCTATATTAAAATATATATATACATATGTGCTTATGTGTGTGTATGAGAGAGAGAGTGTGTGTGTGTGCATGTATCTGCAGATGTGTTTTGAATATTCACCACGCGACAGTTCTATATATTATATGTGTATTTTATATATAGCATATAAAGTTTGTGATATATATATATATATATATATATATATATATATATACACATATATATATATATTTATTGAAATAACGGATTAAAGTTTAAGCAAAGAATCGCTGCTTTCATCCTTAACGGGATCTTCTGAAACTCATATACTCTTTTACCTGTTTCAGCCATCCGGCTGAGGCCATGCTGGGGCATATATATATCAGCACAAACAAAACTATAAAAAGTAAACCAATGAACACATACCCACAAGATTAGATTTTGGTGTGCACCATTTCAGGGTGACCGTTTCTGTAGGTAAACCTTCTTTCGATGGGATTATGAGGCCATCAGCAAGGCCACCAACTGGAAAACAACACAAACAATATTCAGAGTTAATTGGGGCTTTTTAAAATACAAAAGAAAATAAAATGTTGCAGTTTACTTGAAGCATTGTACATAATATGTTATATACAATACTTGAAGATTTGTATATAATATATTATATACAATACTTGAAGATTTGTATATAATATACAAATCTTCAAGTATTGTATATAATATATTATATAATGTGGAAAGTTATATAATATATAATATAATGTGGAAAGTTATATAATATATAATATAATGTGGAAAGTTATATAAGACTAAACAATACAAGACAAGAAACCAGAAGAGTTTTCTCTGAGAGTTCCTAAATCATTTAGCATTTAAACCAACCATATCTGGCCAGAATTCTCTCACCTCTATCTATTCAAACTGGACATAATTGGCTGCTCATACTGATGTTAAGGTATTGTTCTCAAAATATATAATAACAAAATCTCGTAGATTCAATATTATGTGAGATAATTATAAAAGATAAGGCCTTTACCACAAAAATGCAATAGTAAATATAGAGTAATGTAAATACTAAAGGGTTAACCTGTGAAGAAGAGAATAAGTCCCAAAATATTAGGACAAAAGAAACAATAACAAAACAAAGATTAGCAGGTAACTTACTTTTCCGTTACCTTCATCTTAGCATCCATTTTACATTGTTTAGCCTTATATCACTTTCAATGTTATATAACAAAAGAACATTTTTTTATAAATAAAATAAAATGAATTATAAAATCAAAGAAAAGATCTGACAGGATAGTGTGGGGTGTGTGTAGGAGGGTGTGTGTGTAGGAGAGAGAATGTGTGTGTGCAGGTGTGTGGGAGAATGTCTGTGTGAGTGTGTACGTGAAGCATTGCAAGTATATATACGTGAGTATATGTACTTGTGGGTGAGTATATCCTTACCTTGTCTCTTTAATTCCTCGTGTGCCACAGCTGGGTGAAGCAGCTCCACATCATAATTGGCAGAGGAACTGGCATTTTGTTCTTCCTGGAGACAGAAGAGAAACAGAGGAGGAAATGAATAAATTAAGCTAAAAAAACAACCTCCATTTCTTACGATTTAATTATTTTCCGTCCAAACCCACATTGCCGTAGCTTTCAAACTTCAAATTCTATATATATATATATATATATATATATATATATATATATATATATATAACCCAAAATAAAGATCTGTATGAGCATGGCTTAATCTCCTGACTTGAATTGTCTCGTAACACGACAACCCATGTAAACCTTGTAAGTGTGGGAGATAGACATTAAGTGATGATAAAGATGAAATAACTATATACATATAAATATATATATACATATATATAAGAATGTATACGTATATATATATATATATATATATATATATATATATATATATATATATATTTGCAAGACCACCATATCTCATGATGGATAAAAGACAGCCAGAATAATTTCCCTCTCATTTATACAATTTATCTGTCTATGACATCAAAGTAAAATTTTGTATTGAGAGCCGCCACAACAACAATATGTAAATAAATGAATATATATATATATATATATATATATATATATATATATATATGCATGTGTGTATATACATATATATATATATACATATGCATGTGTGAATATATGGGGTGAGGTGGGGGTATTTTATAAATATATATATAAATATATATGCTACCGTGGAAAATGGGTGTTAAACGTTGATGATGATGATGATGATATATATATATGTATACAGGGTGTCCCAAAAAATGTATACATAATTTGATTAGAATGCTGCTAAAGTGTGTATACATTTTTTGGAGGCACCCTATATATATGTATGTATATATATATATATATATATAACAGAAAAAACAGCAAAGTCCTATAGAAATGCTTAAATACTGCAGAAAAGATAAAGTCCACTTCTTTGGAACAATTCTCATATCTCAATGACGGAACAAAGTGTGTGTGTAGGTAGACATGTGTATATTGTGTATGTGAGTGTGTGTAGGTAGACATGTGTATGTGTACATGTGTGTGTGTAGGTAGACATATATATGGTGTATATGTGTGTGTGTGTGTGTGTGTAGGTAGACATATATATTGTGTATATGTGTGTGTGTGTGTGTGTAGGTAGACATATTTATATATATATATATATATATATATATATATATACACACATCCATATACACACACACATATACATTCATTTTCGAACACCCCTCCCCAATCCTGATAATTTCTGTGCTAATAAATTCTTTTTCTATCAATCATCACACACACGTGTGTATATATATTTATATATACACACACATAGTCACATATATACACAGACACACATAGTGACATATATACACACACAGATACACATACATAAACATACACACATATAGATATACACAGAAACACACACACACACACACATATATATATATGTATATAAGCAAGTATTGCACCAAGAAAAATACAGACTTCAGCGAGAAAGGAGATTAGGAATTTATTTTCCTATAACATATGTTTCTGGGTATATTATAATTGTCTACATATGCTGACTACAATATATATTGTATCATATGCAATACTTAATTATTTATCACATGTCTTTAAAACAAGGTACAAGGTATCACAATAAGGTGTATTTACTATACACAGTTACAACAGTTTTAGAGATGGCTCAGTATATATATATATATATATATATAAATGTTGTAGACCAGACTCCAGTCTTGATCTCCTCATCAGGCTTGTTAATCAAGTAAAAGCAAAGTCTCATGTCATGGCATCCCGTACCAAACAATGTACACACCACCAAATATGGATATTGACCAATCACAGCACACACTGAGACATACTCCGAAACAAACACACACACATACGTACTCATACATACACACACACACATACAGCCACTGTATGTATTTAAACAGAAATAAAGTTGATGAAATGGGTTGGCAGAAAAATTGCTTTCATAACAGTTTAAACAGAAATAACAGCACCACCACTGCAGCCACCACTACCACCACCACCACCCACACCCCCACCACCAATTCCGCCACCACCAGCACCACCACCACCACTACCACCATCACCACCACCACCACAACTACAACCATGACAACCACATCTTCTCAAAGAATCTTTAGCACCACTGGACATCTGGACTGCATCAGTTCTTATTAGTATACAACTAGCAATAACTAATGGAGAGTTTTATTATTAAGAATTCCCTTTGAATGTATGTGTGTATATATATATATATATATATATATATATATATATATATATATATATATACACACATGTATATATATATATATATATATATATATATATATACACACATGTATATGTATCCAATATGATATCCATGTGTCTGTATATATATATATATATATATATGTGTGTGTATATATATATTATATACAGAGAAACTCAGCAAGATATTTAGAATGAAAGAAAAGAAAGAAACAAGTACAAAAATATTTAAAAGAACACACACACAAAAAACCCCAAAAGAAAAGCATTTTCTTTCATGTTAGTGTTGTTCAATATAACGCAAGCGATATCATTATTGATTTCTATTTATTAATATCATTCTAAGACATACTGATACTGGAGTGATATCACTGTGCTAATATCTTCGATGTTGCTTTCCAAAATCGCAATGAGTACAAATGGCAGAAAGGAAAAAAGAAATACTAAACTTTCCTCGTTTATAATTTTATATTCTTCGCAATATCCATTTTCCTATCTCGTTTCGCAGACAAATAAAAAAAAATTAGTGAAAATTCGTCAAAAAAGGAAAAAAAAGATTTTTCAAAAGTGAAGCTATCATCTCAGGGCACTGCATTAGGTTAACTGATTTCTAAACCATATTTCTACTGAAAGACACTGTCTATGTCATTAACCCTTCCATTATCATATTTCTACTGAAAGACACTGCCTATGTCATTAACCCTTCCATTACCATATTTCTACTGAAAGACCCTGTCTATGTCATTAACCCTTCCATTATCATATTTCTACTGAAAGACACTGTCTATGTCATTAACCCTTCCATTACCATATTTCTAATGAAAGACCCTGTCTATGTCATTAACCCTTCCATTACCATATTTCTACTGAAAGACACTGTCTATGTCATTAACCCTTCCATTACCATATTTCTAGTGAAAGACACTGTCTATGTCATTAACCCTTCCATTACCATATTTCTACTGAAAGACACTGTCTATGTCATTAACCCTTTCATTACCATATTTCTACTGAAAGACACTGTCTATGTCATTAACCCTTCCATTACCATATTTCTACTGAAAGACCCTGTCTATGTCATTAACCCTTCCATTACCATATTTCTACTGAAAGACACTGTCTATGTCATTAACCCTTTCATTACCATATTTCTAATGAAAGACACTGTCTATGTCATTAACCCTTCCATTACCATATTTCTACTGAAAGACACTGTCTATGTCATTAACCCTTCCATTACCATATTTCTACTGAAAGACCCTGTCTATGTCATTAACCCTTCCATTATCATATTTCTACTGAAAGACACTGTCTATGTCATTAACCCTTCCATTACCATATTTCTAATGAAAGACCCTGGTCTATGTCATTAACCCTTCCATTACCATATTTCTACTGAAAGACACTGTCTATGTCATTAACCCTTCCATTATCATATTTCTACTGAAAGACACTGTCTATGTCATTAACCCTTTCATTACCATATTTCTACTGAAAGACACTGTCTATGTCATTAACCCTTCCATTATCATATTTCTACTGAAAGACACTGTCTATGTCATTAACCCTTCCATTATCATATTTCTACTGAAAGACACTGTCTATGTCATTAACCCTTTCATTACCATATTTCTAATGAAAGACACTGTCTATGTCATTAACCCTTTCATTACCATATTTCTACTGAAAGACACTGTCTATGTCATTAACCCTTTCATTACCATATTTCTAATGAAAGACACTGTCTATGTCATTAACCCTTTCATTACTGATCCAGACGTATATTATTATTATTGTCTGAGATCCAGAAACCTTTGGTAATGGAGTAGTTATATTTTGTGTTGTTCACTTTCTAATATATATATATATATATATATAGAGAGAGAGAGAGAGAGCGAGAGAGAGAGAGAGAGGGGGGGAGAATATTTATACATACACATATATACATGTATATCAACACACAGTATGTGTGTGTATGTGTGTGTGTGTGTGGATGTGTGTGTATGTGTGTGTACAAGAAATATTTGGGTTGTCAATCTTGTTAATCTGTCAGTTACGAATCAAACATGGTAGAGGTGGGGTGGGATAAGGTGGGGTGGAGGATTGGGATTGATGAGGTGGGAGGTGGACTGTGATGGTGGGTATGGGGTGAGGTGGGAGTTGGGGTTGAGGTGGTGGTGGAATGGGTAAGAGTGGAGTGTAGGAAGTGAGATTCAAGTGAGTGGAGGAGTGAGGTGAAGGTGATGTTAGTGTGGTGGGGTAGAGGTGGAGTGTGTGGGGTGGGAGGGACTAGAAGTGGTGGTGGGTGGGAGGTGAGAAAGCAATAAGCACAAAACCGTTCCCCCCCCACACAATACCACCACAACACTACCACTCCCCACACCAACAATCCACCACAATATCCCCCACCTCAACCCCCACCCACCACCACCTGACCCCCCACCCCACCCCACCAAATCAAATAAAGCCAGTTTTATTGTAAGATATAGTTAACATTGGTCTACATCAGATAAATTCTCATTGTTTTCTTCAAAACTTTTTACAATTGTTTAGGTAAACAACCGAACTAATAGCATTTCATGATCATTAATTTACTGCTGGTCGTTTATATATATATATATATATATATATATACACACACATATATACTTATATATATATATAGATATATATATATATATACTTATATATATATAGATATATATACTTATATATATATATATATATATATATATATATATATATATATATATATATATATATATATATATATATATATATGTATATATATATTTATATGTATATATATATACCTATATATATATACTGTTGTGTTGAAACATTTTATTTTTATTCATTAATTTATTTACTGAATTGTTAACAAATGTCTAATTATTTCTTTTCTTTTCTTACACTCGTCTATCCTTCAATCTCTCTTTCTCTCCCTCTCTCTCAAACATCTTTTCTTCTCTCTCTTTCTCTCTCTCATATTTTCAGGCAGGTTTACATGCCTACAAATTAGATATGTGTATATATTTATACACACTGGAGCAGTCTCCATTACACATTCTGTATTTATACAGATAATCATATACATCAACTGCTAGCATGGGTATACATATATATATATATATATATATATATATATATATATATATATATATATATATATATATATATACATACACATATATATACATATATACATACACATATATATATATACATATATATATATATATATATATATATAGATACATACATAGATATACTTAATATTAGCTACAATGTTTAGTTATTTCTAAACACTGGTGTATATGATGTATATGGTGTGTATATATATATATCTATATGGTGTATATATGATGTATATATATGACAGAGGTGTGCACACAATGTACACTTTTGATACCTGTCAATGTATATTTATTTGTAGAGTATAGAAATAGTTGTCTTACCTTCATAGGAATTCCTGTGACCGTAGTAGATGATAGATTGTAGTACAGTTGGACCAGTGCTGCAAGTCTGTTGTAGAGAATACGACCAGCTTGTGTGACATGGACCTCGACTGAGAGTTGGGGAGATACCTGAAGGATAAAGTCAGGAGAAGCATCATCATCATCAACAACATCATCAACATCATCATCATCATATTCACCACCATTGCTGGACAGATTTTACGGGCAAAACCAACTGGCAGGAGAGCTCCAGCCACATTGAAACGCCCGTAGAGATGTATAAATAATTGTTTCTACTTTTGGCACAAGGCCAGCAATTACCCAGTACATTACTGGTACTTTATTTTATCGACCCCGTAAGGATGAAAGGTAAAGTTAACCTCGGCGGGATTTGAACTCAGACCATAAATAATAATAATAATAATCCTTGATCTTATTGAATTTTAAATTTTATATATATATATATATATATATATATATATATATATATATATATATATATATATATATATAAAAGGTAAACAGAAATAACAACACAATCAGTACAGTATATGGAAGGAATATATTAACACTTGAAATAGCAGGAGGAGGGTGTTAACGTTTCGGACGCTAGTCCTTCATCAGAAGAAAGAATGAGGAATTAGAAAGATTGAAGGAACGGGTGGGATGGAATCGGAAAAAATGTCTTTAGATAAAAATAACAGATCCTTTCATGTTGCCATCTCTTGGAAAACACATATATATACATATATATATATATATATATATGTCGCAGTAGTAGAGAATAATTAAAATACTATATATATATACATATATACATACATACCTCCTTCAAGGGTTTGTCTGAGATCTTTAACTCATCACCAATAGGTACAATGTGAACCAGAACCAAATCACAATGGTTGATTGGCAGAAGTCTGTAATGAGACAAATAAAAACCATATTAATTAGATAATTAATTCGTAATTATTCCATAATTACAGAAAAACTCTTCCTAATTAATTCTTTTAAAATATTCGACAAATGGGAATTTATTGATTTGGGATTTGGGTTGGTTTGTTTGTTTTTTTGGGGTTATTTTTTCAATCGTTAATAATTTTCTTCATTCACAGTAACTGCCTAGTTGGTGTTGGTGGTGGTGGGGTGTTGTTACTGTTGTTGTTGGTGTTGGTGGTGGTGGTGGTGTTGTTACTGTTGCTGTTGGTGTTGGTGGTGGTGGTGGTGGGGGTGTTGTTACTGTTGCTGTTGGTGTTGGTGGTGGTGGTGGTGGGGGTGTTGTTACTGTTGTTGTTGGTGTTGGTGGTGGTGGGGGTGTTGTTACTGTTGCTGTTGGTGTTGGTGGTGGTGGTGGTGGGGGTGTTGTTACTGTTGCTGTTGGTGTTGGTGGTGGTGGTGGTGGGGGTGTTGTTACTGTTGTTGTTGGTGTTGGTGGTGGTGGTGGTGTTGTTACTGTTGCTGTTGGTGTTGGTGGTGGTGGTGGTGGGGGTGTTGTTACTGTTGTTGTTGGTGTTGGTGGTGGTGGTGGTGTTGTTACTGTTGCTGTTGGTGTTGGTGGTGGTGGTGGTGGGGGTGTTGTTACTGTTGCTGTTGGTGTTGGTGGTGGTGGTGGTGGGGGTGTTGTTACTGTTGTTGTTGGTGTTGGTGGTGGTGGGGGTGTTGTTACTGTTGTTGTTGGTGTTGGTGGTGGTGGTGGTGTTGTTACTGTTGCTGTTGGTGTTGGTGGTGGTGGTGGTGGGGGTGTTGTTACTGTTGTTGTTGGTGTTGGTGGTGGTGGGGGTGTTGTTACTGTTGTTGTTGGTGTTGGTGGTGGTGGGGGTGTTGTTACTGTTGCTGTTGGTGTTGGTGGTGGTGGTGGTGGGGGTGTTGTTACTGTTGTTGGTGTTGGTGGTGGTGGGGGTGTTGTTACTGTTGTTGTTTTTGACATTGTTACGATTGTAGTTGTTTATGTTGTGCTTATATATACATGTATGTGACTGTGTATATGTCTATGCGTGTATGTATATATGTGTGTATGTATATATAAACACACATATATGTATATATATGTGTGTATGTATATATAAACACACATATGTATATATAAACACAGACACACACAAACATACATGTGTGTGTGTAGACAAATAATCTTCACATATGTAAAGTGGTTGGTGACAGGAAGGGCAGGTAACCTTAGAAAAGCTGCTGAACGAAGGGACAGGAGGACTCTTTGGCTCTGTGTGTGTATGTCTGAGTCTCTGTCTGTCTGTGTGGGTCTGAGTCTCTGTCTATCTGTGTGTGTGTCCGAGTCTCTGTGTGTGTGTGTCTGTATATGTCTATACCTGGGTCTGTGTGTGTGTGTGTGTGTGTGCCTGTGTGTGTGTTTGTCTGTGTGTGTGTTTAAGAAATAATTTTATTGAAAAGATGTAAGGTTTTGATTGCTGTCTGGTGTGGGAGGGGGGAGGGGTGACATAGGTATGGTGGGGGGACATGGTATGGGGGAGGGAGGAAGTGATATAGGTACGGTAAGGGGAGGTGACATAGCTATGGTGGGGAAGATGCCAGGCTTTGGGAGTGTTGATAATGATGGTAATTACTAAAATATGGTGTAATTGGTGGTGGAGGTGTTGGTGGTATCTAGAACGTGTGTGTATGTAAATATATATATGTATATGTGTGTATGTATATATAAACATATGTATATGTGTGTGTATGTATATATAAACATATGTATATGTGTGTGTGTATATATATATATATACATGTATATGTGTGTGTATATATATATATATACATGTATATGTGTGTGTATATATATACACACATATATATATATTAGAACATGGACTGTTGGAAATTCTGGAGATTGATGCTGCAAGAAAATCAATGACAGGGCTAGAATATATATATATATATATAAGATAAAAATACATATATATATATATATATATATATATATATATATATATATATATATATATATATATATATATATATATATGTATATATATATATATGTATATATATATATATATATATACAATGGTGACAACAACAAAGACATTGCTACAACAACAACAGTAACAACAACAATATACATGACAAGTGTGGTGGCAGATGAAATCAGTAGAAATATGGCGGGGTTTGTTTTCTTCCTAAGAAGTCTTCATTTCTTAATCAATGATTGCATTTTAGATTTTTATGAGAAAGGAAAAATATATATATATTTATATGTATGTATGTATGTGTGTGTGTGTGGGGGGGGTGTATGTATATATATATATATATATATATATATATATATATATATATATATATATATATATATATATGTGTGTGTGTATATATATATGTGTGTGTGTGTGTGTATATATATATGTGTGTGTGTGTGTATGTGTGTGTATATATACATGTATGTATGTAAGTGTAAATCAAGAAATGACAAGATAAACACAGAGATGCAAAAACAAAGACTTGTTTGTATCATGCTTAGGAGAAATTAGAACAGGGTTTGACGTTTCAGACATAAGCCCTTCTTCAGAAAATGGAGAGACTTTGGCGGTGAATATTACACTGGTTTCAATGTGAAATTCCTACTTCCTATTGTTTTTGATTTCATTTTAAAAAAATATGGCCTTTAAAATGGAGGTAAATTGGTAAAAGAAATCATTATATAATGGAGTTGTGAGTCAAAAACTAGAAGAGGGAGAGTTTGTGTGTGAAAGATAGATAGGTAGAGAGAGTTGTCACCATAGAAAGACTTTTCATTGAAAACGCAGGAAATTCAAGTACAAGTCTGTCAACATGTGTGGAGAGAAATGTGTGTCTATGTATGTGTGTGTATATATGTGTGTGTGTGTATATATGTGTGTGTGTATATATATGTGTGTGTGTATGGGTTTCTGTATGATCTACATAAAACCGTGGCTACAACTGGTAATAGTAATAAATGTGAGATAATAAAAATAATCAGTAAACCTGAGAGATTATCTTTAAATGATTGCTCTGTCAGTGAGTGTGTATATACTGGGTAAAGAACCCCATTGTGACTTGACAGATCAAGTAATTATCATATCCACAGTGAAGACCACCAAATAATAATAATAATAATAGTGAAACAATCTCAAAATATTTCTCAATGTGTCGGCATTGTCATATCATATTGTATGTTATGGAATAATAAAATTTAAAAATATACAATATAGATATAATATACAGAATAATATATATATATATATATATATATATAGAGAGAGAGAGAGAGAGTGAGAGAGAGAGAGAGAGAGAGAGAGAAAATATATACAATGTATATAAGATATACAATAATATATATATATAATTAGAAAATATAGAATATATATAATATATAGGATAATATATATATATATAATATATAGGATTATATATATATATATATAAAACATACAATCGATATAATATATATATAAGAAAACACAATATATATATATAATATAGGATAATATATATATATTAAAATAAATATATAGAAAATATACAATATATACAATATATACAATATATACAATATAATACAATAGAAAGGAAATATATAATATATATAATGTAATATAATACAAAGAAAATATACACTAGATATAATGTGATATAAATATACAGAGAAAATATACACTAGATATAATATATAAATATATATAAAAAATATACACTAGATATAATATGACATATAAATATATAAATATATAAAAGTGCATGGGATTATGGGGCAAATGTGAAAAAAAGGGCAATATTACAGAAATATAGATAATATAAAAAATAGAAAAATAACATTCTTATGCTTGGGAACAGAATGGAAGGTGTTAGGTGTGTATATATATATAGTTTTATATATGTATATATATAGTTTTATATATGTATATATATAGTTTTATATATATACATATATAGTTTTATATATATATGTATATATATATATATATATATATATATAGTTAGCATAGTTGTGACATAAAATAATCCTTGCACACATATATATATATGTGTGTATGGTATCTCTTTGGTAATTATCTGTATGCGTGTGTGATATCTGTATATATATGTGTATGTGTGATATCTGTATATACATGCATGTATGTGTGATATCTGTATATACATGTAGTGTGATATCTGTATATGTGTGTATGTGTGTATCTGTCTGTGTATCTGTATGTGTGTGTTTATATGTCTATCTGTCTGTATCTGTATATATGTGTATATGTCTATCTGTGTATATATGTATATATGTCTATCTATATATGTGTGTATATGTCTATCTGTGTGTATATGTCTATATATGTGTGTATATGTCTATCTGTCTGTGTGTGTATATGTCTATACATCTATATGTGTGTCTGTATGTGTGAATATGTGTGTGTGTATATATAAATATATATATATTCTCACCATCTTACTGAAGATTACTAAAACAGAGATTTGTTTGTTGTACATGGTAAGTAAAGAGGAGATTGATTGGACACAGCTCTGTAGTGTATATATATATATATATATATATATATATATATATATACATATCTACATATACATGTGTGTGTATATAATTATGGGTTTATGTGCATGTGTACATATATAATTCTGTGTACAATATATATATATATATATATATACATAATTGTGAGCATGCGTGTGTATGCGTACATTTATGATTCTCTGTGCATAAATATATGTGTATATATGTGTGTGTGTGTGTGTATATATATGTGTGTGTATATATGTGTGTGTGTATATGTGTGTGTGTGTGTATATATATATGTGTATATATATATATATGTATGTACGTGTGTGTGTATGTGTATATGTGTGTGTGCGTAATTATTCTGAAGGAATTTAGGCGTCAAAATGAAAATCATGTGAATAAGAAGAAAATGCCAACGAAAAAAAAAAGATAATTTTGAAATGAGGTTTTGATTGGGTGTATAACAGAAAAACTATATTGGGTTTTCAGAGTATTGTGTGTGTTTGTATATATATATATATAAAGTAAACAAATATAACAAAGCAAACAACACAGCACAATGAAGAAATATATTAGTTTAACACTTGAAATAATAGTAAAAAGTGTCTTAACGTTTTAGACACTAGTCCTTTATCAGAAGATAGAAAATGAGAAATAAACAAATGAAATAGAAAGATAGACAGTGAGAAGATATATAAAACCATATATTAGAAAATACACATTCTAACATGTGTTTCATCATTGAGTGCCATTGGAGTACCTACGAGAGATGTTTAGAGATATTCAATTTTCCAATCACTCCGTCGCAATACACTGTTCAAATCTTCAGAGAATGAATCATCATCATCATCATCATTTTACGTCTGCTCTTCCCTACTTGCAAGGGTAGGACGGGTCTTATTCAGCACAGCATCTCTCCACTTGTCACGGTCCTTCGTCATCTCCACTGTGCGCTTCAGGGAGGACATTCAACTGTAGACCACTGCCTCAAAAGAACCTTGTCCAGCCCATGCCAGAAGGGAGTAGTAGACATAAAATTGATGTTGATGATGATGATATATGTTTGTGTGTGTGAGGATGCATTGTGGTGTGTGAGGGGGAAGAGGAAGAAAGGGGAGGCAGAGAAAAGATATTTGGAGGAGAGACAGAATCAGTGAAAGATTGAAAGGTAATGTCTATTAGTGGAACACAAAAAAGAAAAGAAGGAAACAGGAGGCGAGAGAGGGGAGGACAGGGGGAGAGAGAGGAGAGATAGGGAGAGAGAGAGAGGGGGAGAGAGAAGTAAAAAGGGAATTGA